>VXAC01004736.1:258822-275320 GCA_013399225.1 Rhipidura dahli | reverse complement strand
GAGAAAGAAAAAGAGGAGAACAGTGAGAAGGGAGGGAGGAGGAGGAGGGGAAGGAAGGAAGGATGGAAGGAAGGAAGGAAGGAAGGAAGGAAGGAAGGAAGGAGCATATAAAATGTCTTTTCTTCTAAGAACTGAAACTATGATGACAATTACCCCACCTGCTCTACCCCAAAATCCTCTTTTTACAGATATCTGGAGAAGTTTATTTTATTTTTTTAAGTTTCATTTTTCTTCATTGAAATACGACTACAACTTTGTTTGGAGCAAATCAGTCTTGTCCTGGACCATTCTGCATGTGCAAAATTAATTGAGTTGCTACAGAAGTGGCAGTGATAACTCAAGTTACAGCAGGATCTTCATAACTTCTTAAATGCAAATGAGTTTTAGACTACATAATTACATGCATAAATGTAAAAAAAAAAGCATACATTTTCTCTCTTTTTCTTTCAAGAACTTTTTTCATCTCAGCTTTCTTTTCTGTTTTGCTTTGTTTTGTTTTCCATGACAAAACTGGAATATTTTTGGAAAAATATTAATTTGTTTTTTAGAAACACTTGGTTTTTTTTTAAAAAAAAGGCATTTCTGTTGGACGGTAATTGAGAACAAAGGTTTTAAACCAACTACAGCTAAAAGTAGATGCCTTGCTGTGGTAGCCTTACTGCACCACTAAAAATCAGCAGAGGGAGACATATTTTTGACTATAAATTACTGCCACAAACTCCATACTGTGCTAACATGGTGATATTTCTGCAGAATTAGTTCACACCTGACAGGCTGTGTATGTGGTCAGAATGAATTGGGAAAAAAAAGTATATATAAATAGTTCAAGAAGTCAAACAATTCAATTAAGGTGTCAACAAATCCATGTCTGAAGAACGTTTTGGGTTAATCCTTGGTCCTATCAGTGGGACCTATTGTCCGCAGCATTTCCCTAGGACTGATGAATTTTGCTTCTAATGTTCAATATTTAACTAAACATGTGACTTGAAACTCACTACAAGCCAGAGTAGCAAATATATTAGTAACCCCAGAATCACTTTCAAGGCAAGAAAAGTAATGGTTTAGGAAAAAATTGCACAATGAAATACAATCAAAATTCTCAGCGCTACTCTGTGTACATATAGGCACATTCTTTGCTGCTATTTTGGCAAAAACAACCAAAAAATTACATCAAATATGTGGAAATTCTTTTTCTAATGCCAGAAAACCTCCCACTGAAACTATGGGACTCCTGCTTGATGAGGTGCTACACATAAAATCCAAGAGTATGGTCTAAAGTTAAAAAATAATGGTTTTTGTGCTCTCTTTGAGCTAATGAAGGGTATCAAAGAGGTAATGAAGTGTAGCAGAGGTAGCACTAAGGCAGGCAGGGACAACTGGAAGACATTCCTGGCCAGGAATAAAATTCCAACTTCTCTCCTCCTCAGGAAGTAGAGTTTTCATACTGAATTATCCTCATTTAAGAAGACTTGTAATACAAGACTTGTCAGGAAAGTCCTAATGCACTGAGCAGCTTGGGAAAAAAAAAAAAAAATTACTCCATAAATGAAGATTGATAACTTCAGCAACATGTTCCCAAACACAACACAAAATACACAGCAGCCACGCTGCACACATCCTCACTTGTGGCAGGAAAATATTCTGAAAACATTCTGGGTGTTTTGTATATTATTGATCAAATTTATCGCCTGATCACTTCAAAAAAAGAGGAAGATTTTAAAAGACTGCCTGGATTAGCAAAGGATTAATCCAATCATCCAACTGAAAATGTGCAAAAACAACTGCAAAAAATGACCACTGAAAGCTCTGTACTAAGAAAGTTACAATCTGGACACTTTCAGAAAACTTTGGTACAGAAAACCACTTTCCTCAAAAAAATTAAGTCATACTGCATCACCATGTAAAAGACAGCTCATCTTTTCTGCATTACGATTTCTTTAGGCTTTCCCCACACGCAAACAAAACCTCTAAAAGGATTCCTGTTCTTCACAACAGAAGTATGAAAAACTACATTGTACCTATGAATAAAATTCCTTCATTTCTCTCATGAATAAACAAAGAGCTATAAGAAAGCTGGAAATGTGTAATTCCTATGTCTAGATCTGAGACGTCTCCTTGGATACAATGCAAAAACAGCAGGGAATGTGTAGGCATCCTCTGAACAGTATTTAATGTGAGGGCACTGTTCCTTGTATCTATGGAAGTCTAGAAAGGAATGTGGAAAAATAAATTATTGTTCTATAATAAGTCTTTCTTCAGGAAGAGGCAGCACAAGTGGCCTAAAGACCACTTGTTAATTCAGTTTTAGCTTCTTGTGCAACTTTTTAAGTATCAAGTTTCAGCTCTGTTGGATATGGGGCTGGTGGGGTTGGTTGGTTTTTTTCTTTTTTTCTTTTCCTTTGTTTTCAGAAAAGGAGAAGTGCACAAAAAAAAAGCTTGAATTTATTAAAATTACTTGGGTTTTTACTTCCATACTGCTGCACCATTTTAAATAGAATTTATATGGGATGGTGTATTTTAAAAACCTCTCCACATCACCAGCAAAAAAAAAAAAGAAAAAAGAAAAAAAAGATTATTCCAATATGGAAAAACTCCAACAGGTTTAATTAAACAACAGATCTACCTGTTTGGATTGATCTCAAACAGGAAGAAAAAACAATCACCTAATTCTACAACAATCCAGAATCTGCAAACTGTTATGAAGACATTCTGATGCCTGCCATCCCCACATCTCCACAGCAGCTCTGCTTTCAATCACCTCATTGGAATTGCTGTGGTGTAATTACACTGGGGAAGATGATATCAGGGTCTGACCACAGTTACTCAGCATTTAACACTTCAGTTACTCGAGCCACAGAGGAACATGGCCATCCGTGCACCAGGGTTTACGAATAACACTCAGGGTTTGGTCATTCAGGACGTGAAAATTGCTTCAGTCAGACCTGCTTCCCTGGGCAATCAACTTTAGAACATTACAGTTAATAGGGAGACAAACCCAGCCCTCCACAAAGGGAAAAAAAAAAAAGGAGATTTTGCATTTAATAAGATGGGAAATTGCTGCAGGCCACTTTTGCTGCCACTTTGAGATCCCACCAGAAATGAATTCAGCTCAGCCTAGCTGCAGGGCAGCACTTTTCTGACAGTAAACCTTGGTTTGAAGCAGGTTCTATGAAGAAACCATAGCTTTCAGTAGCATTTACTCTTCATTTGAGGAAAAACAAATGTTGTTTTCAGCACACAAAAGGCAAAGCCTCTCCCCCTTTCAGTAGAAGTCTCTCTTAGCACAATAATTAGCACTTTTTGAAAGGCACACCAAAAACTGCACCTAGCATATACTATATTGTATACTACCAATGGTGGTGCCCAGAGAGATTATTTGCCAGGGGGCATAAATAAAACAACTTAAAGGAGAGCAGTGTGGGTACAGATGAAGAGAGATGCAAGCCTAGACACTGCAGGCTTTTAGGGTGTCTCTCTTGTAGGAGAGGTGCTGCCTGGAAGAGGCAGAGCAAGGCTTGGATGCTGCTGCCCCTCCTCATCCCAACACCCCCAGAGCAGAGCCAGCATCTTCCCTCCATTCCCACACCCCCCTTCCCCTCAGAAGTTACCAAAACCAGGGCTGAAAAAGGGGACATGGTCATTCTCTGTGACTGAGCAGAGAAATAAAAGTATCAAGGGATAAGTGTCAGGAAGAAAAAAGACCTATTCAGGCTAAAGACAATGCTGGCAAGAATTAACATGGGTATAAACTGGCCAAGAAGCAATTCAGCCTAGATATTAGAATCAGGCTTAAAGAGAGCCATGACAATCTTTGACAGCCCTCCAGAAGGAGCTGTGAAGACAACAGGATTAGATGAATTTTAAAGCAAGGTCTAAGATGGACCTGAAAAGACTCTATTCTGCCTCCTTTGTTAAGGTTTATGACTATGACTCATTACCATTCTGCATTTCATTCAAATTTCACATGCCCTCCCTCACACTGATGAGACAGAAATATGCATGTCAGAGAATTACATGTTGAAACACAAAGGTTTGTAACCTCTTTCCATAAAATTCCACATCTACGAAGCACAAGATCCTGCAATTTCATTCTCTTCAAAGCTGGAGGGGACAAGAAACCAGACAGAGCTGGTGTGGGTCCCAGGGTCCAACAAGCACTTTGAAACATATTCACTAAATAAAGACTTTTAAATGTCTCCAAAAAACGCAGGTGTGCAAATTACTCCTGATTCAGACAGGAGTTGTGTTTCCAGCATCCCCTAAACCACTGTTAAACTACACCCCCACAAGCATTTTTCAGCTCATAAAAGCTTTATGAGCTGAAAAGTTCCTTCAGGTTTGGTTTTTTTTGTTTCTTTCCCAGCTGTTAATCCAGCACCAGGAGCAGCACTCACCACCATGAAACAAGGGAGCTGTGAGGACACAACAGGGCACAGGGTGGCAATTTCTATCATCCTCACAGTGAAAGACAAACTCCTGATGCTATGATGCATGTCCTAACACCTCAGAGTGCAGGGGTGTTTGGTTTCCTCACTCTCAGGATTCCAAGGGAAAAGCTCCTGATTCCACTCCAGTGGGTAGAGGTCCCAGGCCCTTTCCATTCTGAAACATGTGCGCGGTCCTTTGTGTGGTGTAAAAAGGGAGGTTTCCTCATGTGCAAGGATATTTTCCTCATTAATTGTAACACCTGCCCTGAATCTGCCCATGTGGCACGGGCTGTCAGAAAAAAACAAGTCTTATTACCCTGATTAATTTGTGCACCTGCCTCATGTTTGCCCACATTGAAGATTTTGTGTGGATTTTTTGTACATTCTCTCAATGAAGACTGCTGTACTCCCACACAAATAAACAGCTTTATCTGTTCAGCTCTGTGTCTTTTCTTATCAGCCCTAGAATGCTTCCTCCTGAATTTAAATTGAGCTTGACCTTCCACCAGGCCTCCAAATTGCTTCTGTTTCCATGGTTTGGTTTGTTTTGCTTAAATTGAAAAGTAACTGAAACTTCCTTTATGAAAGTTTTCATTGACTGCAAGCATGCATTTTAAAAGTTAGGAGAAAAGCTATTTACCACTTGGATAAGAAAAGAAGTCCTCTAGGAGAAACTTTTTTTTTTGGTCTAATAAATGGAAGGACTTATAAACGATGATATTTAATAGCAACTTTCAGTTATATATATTGTACTACTTCATATTAAGGCAGATGTGTGTGAGAGACAGAGCAATGTCCTGGAATTTAATTCAATTCAACACCTTTGCAGCTTCAGCCTGCAGTAAGAATGAAGAATAATATCCCTCACATTCCATACATTCATAGCACATTTCATATATCAATGGCACATTCCAGCCCAAAGACTTCAAAGCTCTTCAGAGGGGTTGGTGCCAGTTTGGTGAGGGTTTGAGAAGGAGGAGAAAGGCACAAGGAATCCCTCCCTGCCTTCTCCTTCCACCTGTGCTTGGCCACAAGTGAACTTGCCAGAGCCAGGGCTGCTCCCACCATCACAGGCCCCTGTTCTGCAAGGGATGCTCTCTGTCCTGCTTGATGGAAACTGATAAAATAATCCCAAATTTGCAAAAAAATCACCCATTTGGCATGGTCTTTCTCTTCCATGTGGAACATAAAACACTGCTCCTACCTAACAGAGCCTAATGGCACCTCCGTGGAGCACTTCAATATTATGGTGCCCACACTGTGGATGGCAAATGGAGCTGCAGAGAGCAATATTCAGCTGTGTAATAGCAAGGTTTTTATTGTAATTGAGTGATAGGAAACAAAACATGGTGCTGAATTTCTGCTGAGCCCTGCCTCACTGTTAAACTGTTGCTTCTGGCAAAAGCTGAATAACAAGGAGGTGAAGAATGAGGGGGAAAGAATAATCTCGAAAATAGTTCCAGCACTTCTGCAAACACAAAAAGGAAAATATATTGGTTTATAGACAATACCATCTGTATATAACCTCTCAGTATTATTCCTATTTGAAGCAGCTATTTTTTGAAGGGCTTTGGTAAGCAAGCTGTCCTTTCTTAGGAGGTACTTTTGGACTCTTGACCTGAAAATCCAAGAAGGCTTTTGCTTATAATCTTCACAGATTAACTTTATCTAAAATTGCTAAGCTGTATGACCTTGAAAACATGCCAGAGGAGGAAAGACGTTTGTTTTATCAGAGATATAATGATGAAAACCGTATTTATAGTTTCTGATCATAAGAATAAGCTGAGAATAAAAAGACAGAGGTATAGTTTATGTAGTTCTTTATGACTGTGGATAATTCTCAAATAAAGAATGATCGAATCAGAGGTTAAACTGTATCCCAGTGAAAGGCATATGTTGGTAATATTTGCCAAATTCATTCTTCTTCATCACCCACTATACACATTTTCCTCAGCAAAAAGAAAAGTTTATGGACTAATGAACAATGAAATGAAACTGGGCTGGACAGGATTTTTCAGAGGCTGTCTTTCATTTCTGTAGCCACAAAATAAATCAGTCCAAACCCTCAGAGAGAATAAATCTTTGGCAGTTCTAACTGAATCTGGGGTAAGCAGGTATGGGGTGCCTTTAGTCTGTGGATAGCTAAGTGGAGGAATTCACACTGCCAGGGCCTGAAAACAGAAAAACAAAGAAAATTCCTTTTTAAACTGGCACTAGACACAGGATAAGGGTCTCTGTGCTTAAAGAGAACACTGATAGTGCCCTACTGAGAATTTAATGATATTTCAAGGAAATAAGCTTTTTTTCCTCTCCTCATAGACAAAATAATTCTTAAAGGCAGATTTTTAAGGATGTATAATTTTAAGTCTGCTCATAAACACCCTGACACATATGCACATCTGTACCTGGGAAATGCATGCACAGCTTTGAAAGTTTGTGAAGGTGAAGGAAACAAATCCTCAAGAAAGTTTGTCTTAAAGACCTGATCAGCCAAGGCAGAGTAAGAGCAGCTATGAAGAGTCCTTCAGATAATCCACTTTCAACAAAATGCTAATTTAATGACTCACAGTACTCACACTCCCCTGGGGGGAAAAAAAAAAAAAAAAAAGGTGTAAAATAAAGCACTCCTTGATGCACGTGCAGAGAAATCTCCTATATCCACACCCTTCCAAACCATCCTGCTTCTTTCCACCACCTGGAACACACAGCTCCCCAGCACAACCCACTCTCCTGTATGCAATAAACTGTAGCTTAACTCAGAAATCTAACAGGAAAAACAAGGCCACTACTACCTAGTCCAGCTACCCATTAGGAAGTCAAATTAAGTGAATTTCCACAGGTACAAAAAGACTTATTTTGTGGATTAAATCTTGTCTTCAGAAATTATCCTTCTGCTCTGACTTACTGGGCTTGTGTCATATAATGGAGACTCTCAAGACACTGGTAACATATAAAGACAAAATAATTATTATATACCACAGAAACAAAAGTTTCAGAGCTATCATTTTCTGGAACAGAAGGCTAAGCTACTATTGATACAACTTGTGAAGATTTGAATCCTGTAAATATAAAGTAGCATAATAAGCATAATGTGAAAAAAGATACCAAGCTAAGGTTTGAAATGTCCAACCAGGATACAGCACATCTCAATGAGAAAAAAAAACACTACTGGTTTTTGATTTTTGAATGGAACCCTACCAAGCACAAACCTGACAAAACCATCCAAAAGACTCCCATAAATTATGAATTCTGCTGGATGAGTTCTTCAGAGGCACAGAGGTTACGGCCGAGAACGAAAGAGAAAACAGTTTCTGACACAACCATTCAAAAGCCATGCATGTAGTTAAGGTATATAAGACCAAAAAAAAAAAATTCCAAGTTTTACTGTGTTCCTTCAAAAGAATAAAATAATTATTATACAACTATGAGAAAATTAAACACAATAAAACATTGAACCCAACGGAAATTCTGCACTTTGTACTGCTCGTACAAATAATATTCAGTTGGCAGGCTTCTTTAATGTAAAACTGCACACCCTTCAGCATTTGCATTATGGAGACATATTCACCATCAACCCCAATAGTTCATTGCTACTTTAGAAGTTTCTGTTCTGGATACCCATGGAATTAAAGCTACATACACATGTACAGAACCATCAGCTAAAAAATGTGGCAGAATTAAAAATCACATCAATTTGCACCACTTATTCTCTAAGGTGGATTTCAGAAATGCCACGATGTGCTATAAAAACATGAAAAAAACCCCATTCCTCCAAATCACAGGAGGCAGTAGAGTGCTTTAACCATTTTTTAGCTGACTACACTGTACATGGCATTGTTAATTGCTACAGACCAATGGAATGTTAAAATAATCTAGTGCTTCATTTAGGACTAGTAATGCATGGAATGGAAGCTGTGAAATTAAAATGCTTGTTTCACAGACAGCTGGAGTTAAATCGGTGACTTGGCAACATTAAAAAACAAAACTGGACTGTAGCCATCATGACTTTTAAAAAGAAATAAAGCAGTTTCATATTCCTTCTCAACACGGAAAGTATTCTTACCACACAGCATATATAAAATACATTTCTGAGGGGCTTTTAAGGAACAGAAAAATGGACCTACCAATATTCAGCAAGTTGCTGCCTAGACAAAAGTGGTACTTTGCATCCTTCAGTGATCCAAGAAACATCTCCGGCACATTCTAAAGCACACCTGTTTGTCATGACAAACTGTCCACTCTGATGGACTGCGGGTCTAAAAGGCAAAATCTTACCTGTGTCATTGCCTGTGATTTGAATAACATACAATCTTATGTCATTATCGGGGTGTGAAGTAGAAGGAGACACCTCCTGAGGCTGCAAGGCCTCTGTGGCCTCCTTCACTCGGGGTGGAGCAGTAGGTCTGGCCACTGCTGTAGCAGTCGACGCTGTGAAATATTCCTTATCGATTTCTGGCTCTAACATCCTTCCTGGCAGGTCATCCTCAGTGGTGGCTTTACTGGGAGAAACAGATTCCTCAATGATGATGATGTCATGGCTTGTTACCTCCTCTTCTTCCTCGGGAATGAGGCGTGGAGACTTTTGGGTGGCAAAAGGTTTGGTTGCAGATGTGGGCTGAATTTTATCTGCAGCAGCAGTGGAAGGTGGTGTGATGCTGCTGAGAACCGTTGCCTTATCGGCTGCAGTAGCTGCAAATATAGCTGGCTTGAATTCCTCAGGCTCTGTAGTCATTCCTGAACCTTCTGTAGCGTGGCTTGGAGAAGCTCCCAGAGTCAGGTGAGTAATGCTTTCTACAGTGGAACGTCCTGCTGGCATCGTACGGGAGGGTGGCACAGAATCCCAGCTGACCACATCACCGTCCACCTCCCTGGTGGGGACTCCTGGGCTGTCCTGTGTCTTTGCTTCAGTTCCAGCAGTTATGGGCATCACCTCAGTGACCTCCTCATCTCGGTCAGGAGCTCTTGGAGTCTCCGTGAGATGCAACCAGGTGCTGGTTTCCTCAGGTGCCAGAACTGCTCCGTGGTCTGTGAACGTCACTGCAGGCACTGGTACCTCTGTTGCTGGGTATGTCTCATCATAAGCTGAGCCTGTCTCATCCTGCGTCTCCTGAACTGCTGTTTGAGGAGATTCAGATGCTGGTGACATCTCTGGTTCATGTGTGTGGGCAGATGTCACAGAAAGCATGGGCTCTGTGGAAGTTCCTGGTTCCAAACCTCGGTCCTGTGTGGAGAGATCCTCTGGGAACACCTTGCTATCTGTTTCAGTTGTTTCTGTTGCTTCTGTATGAAAGATATCATCAAAAGGAGTCTGATCAGTAATTGGCATATCTCTAGTGACCTCACTCTCTACAGTAACTGGAACTAGGGAAGCATCATAATCCGTCTGTGGGACTGTAGTATCTACCATTGTTACATCTGCAAATACAAGAGTTCCCTTTGTCCCTGACGTCTCCTCTCCTTCATGCTCAGTTACCCCCATGGCTGTGGGCACAGCACTTGGCAATACAGTTACACTGGAGGAGCTAAAGGACCCTATGGTTGCACTACTTTCTTCCACTGGTATTTTGGATACTGTGGTCATTTCCAAATCCAAAGAGCTGCCCATGTGGGAGACAGCTGTAGTGCCTCTACTGTGATCAAAATCAGCTGACACCACTCCTTCATCCCTTGTGGTCTCCTCTGGCTCTGTGCTCATCTCACTTTCCTCTGTGGCTGCTGAAACTGGAGCTCCTGGATGCACTGTGGATTCTGCAATGTGCCCTGGAGATGATGTAGGCTCCATTCCAGAGAAGCCATCCTCTGTACCAAACTCAATCGCTCCTTCAGTGTGAGATGACTCTTCTGTCATAAACTCCTCCTCTTTATCTGTTGGCAGCCATGTGCCAGCACCTGGAGGGGCCTGTGTGATCTTCTCCCTTGCAGAACATCCCTCAGATTCTGCTGTAACACAAGGAGGAATGACAGCTGTGGAATGAGGGACCTTCACATCTGTTGTCCTTGCTTCTGGCTGCTTTGTTTCCTCCTGCTCCTCAAAGACACCTGATGCTTCTGTCTGCTGGGACAAGGGGATAAGAGATGTGGTGCCTTCTCCAAAGCTTGGTGGGGAATCTGTGCTTCCTGAGATGGCCTCAGGTTCTGTTTGACCAGCAGCTGACACAGAAAAGGATACAGGTGTTCCAGATGCCACGTTGGGCTGCACATCCCTCAGGTCCTCCCTGCTGCCCTGCACCGAGGCCTCACTGTCAAACACTGTCACAGAGCTGAGTTTAACCCATGGTGTTGACCCTTTCACTGCAGAAAACTGTCCAGTGGTTACTGTGCGCTCCTCCAGGAGTGTCTCTGATGCAGCAGGCACTTCTGATCCCAAGGCATGACCAGTAGCCATGCCAGAACCTGTGCCAAGCACAGCCATGTGCATGCTCTCGCTGCCCTCCCCCTCTGCAGCAAGGTCGGACTCACTGGTGAGCAAAGCTTTAGGGATTACAACAGTTGTGAGTTTCTTGTCAGATTTTGCCTCCATGGACTTATTTGTGGGTGCATTTACAGGGTGGGCATCATGAGACACACTCTCATTTGTCAATGAATCTGAAGTCCCTGTCCTGGCAGCCTCTCTCCAAGAAGTCTGTAGGAAGATATCTGTAGCTGTCCTCAGAGGGCCCACTTCTATTTGTTCAGTTTGATTATCAGCGTCATGCTTTTCTGCATCTCCTGTTTCAGTATCTTCCCAAAAACCAGTGGAACTCTTAGCTACAGCTGTGCTATCCTGAAAAATTACAGAGGTCGAGAAAGCGTCCTCAGTGCTTTCAGACCTACCTTGTTCCTCGGGCAGCTCTGCTTCAGAGTAAGTGTGATCCAGCTCCCAAGCTGGGGATGTGGCCTCTGTCAGCCCGGTGGAGACTTCGTATTCAGTCCTTCCCAGTGTGTCATAAGTGAATGTTTCACCGTCGGTGACAGTCTGAGGCAGAAGGGTGGTTAGCGGAATGTTTTCCATCAGCACCTCCATCTCCCTCTTCTTCTCAGCCACATCAGTAGTCATTTCTGTGTCTTCTTCAGATTCCACGGTTGTCTCCTCCAAAGTGGCTGTTTGGGTGGCAGGCACTTCAGTAATCAGAGTTTCAGAGATGGGAGGCTCGAGGGGAGCTCCAGCAGGTGACAATTCCATGCTGTCAGTTCTCAGGGATGTCACAGGCTCGATAGTCGGCGGCTCTGTTGTGACTTTTTTAGCTTAAAAAAGAAAAAAAAAAAAAAAAAAAAGCACAATCAGTACGGTAATTATTTGAATTCATAATTTGAATGTTCACAACAAGACCTAAATGCCACGCTGAAAAATAAGTGTAAAATCCAAAGGCTTTAGATAGTTGTTTACAGCTTTGAATGGCATGCAACAACACACTGTAAAGCTGCAGAACGTCTAACCTAAAGTCAGATGAAGTGAAAAAAGTAGCAATATTCTTCATATTTGTCATTTATTTTATTACCCCTAGAATTTCTTGTGTTATGTGAGTGACCATCAGCCACCCAGATACTGATTTGGGGATGTAAAAGTTTATTTGAAGGTGTCACAAATGAGTAGAGCTGCAAACCCGCAGGTTTTCTTCAAAGCTTGAGGCAGCATCCAGCTCAGATGAATAAAGGGAGTGAAATGCTGCTTCAGTTTATTTACAGCACATAATTACAAACTGCAAAAAGGAACCCTCACTGCAGTGAGAGTGTGCTTAAGCAGCAGGATCAAGCATGACACCAGAAAACGCTGCTGCTGCCCTGCCTTTAAATTATGCTGGGAGAAATTTACTGTGGGGAAAGGTGAGAATGGCGAGCCATAAGATCATAAACTTAATAATACTAAAATGATGTTGATCTTTGGAAAACACTTCAAAGATGCACATCTGAAGCTCCTCCACATACAGAAATGCCTCCATGGGAGTGCTGAACATGCAAAGGCAAAGCATTGAACCTTCTAGATGATGAGAAATGTGAGGGAGCTGCTATCCTAGATGAACAGGAGGCACAAAGAAGGGTCCTTCCAGTGAACCAAACTGTGAGGTTTTAAAGAGCCTGATGGTCTGGCTCCTTTTACCCCACATTTCCATGCCATCTGAGGAGGAAATGTGTGCCAATACTGAAAGGTCTGTTGGCAGATATTAAATTTCTGAGAAAGGTAAGTGCTAAAAAGACAGGTTTTCCTCTGGAAAAGCCCAGGTTGAAATCATCTTCCCTTCTGCCAGTTCTTCCAGGTCAGTAATCTTCAGAAGGGCAGTGGGAGCAGATGAGGGGAAGATGTGAATGTCTTAAACCAGAGCTGTTAATGGCAAGTGACTGAGAGTCAAAAGCCTTGTAAGAATGCAAATAAAGAGCAAAATACAGTTTTTAAATCACACTAAGCATATGAAGAACACATTAAACAGTCACTGCTTGCCAGACAGACACGACTATATCTAGAACTTCTAGCAAAATAAAATCTTGCTTAGCTTGTAATAGAGCAACCAAGTCCCCTCCCCTCATATGCAGAAAGCAACACACATTATTGTACATTTTATACTTAAGCATAAGCAGTATGCTTGCACAAATCAGAACTTTTCACGCACCCATGACTGATGAGGTGCCCCTTTGACAGCTGCAGATATGAATTCCCCATGTGCAAGTCAGGGTCACACAAATACTTGTTCAGATTCACACAGTCAGATTTGAAAATGCCCCCTTTGCAAGAGACACGTTCGGTTCACCCTAAAGCAGGAGGGCTGCTCAGAGGATGGCAGAGGAATGTGTAGAATTACAGAGTAGGAAAATGAGGTAAAAGGGTTCATATTTCAGCTTTCCTGAGTGAGAAGTGAAAGTGAAAAGGAAATTGTGAGGGCAAGAAAATATGATGTCACTGTGTTTAGAAGTTGTGGTGATCTTTGCCAGCAGAAAAAAAATGAACAGATTCTTTTCCCTACCACATGTTAAAACTTCATGGTTTTACAAAGAAGACTTAGCTACATATATATGTATATACATAATTTATTTACTTATTTATTTATTTTAAGTTAAAACATTCAGTTGAGCAAGAAGGAGCAAAGCTCTTGAAACGCCACTGAGCAAAGCACAGCCTGAACACGAGAGATCTTTGTGTTTGGGGTTCCACAGCCTGGAGCGGGTGTTTGTTGCTTGTTTTCAATCTGTGAGACAGAGCCCACACAATCAAGAATCAACGAATTCTTGCCATTTTTTCCTCTCCTCTCTACTTGCATGGGGCTGGTTTAAACCACACAAGTTTTGCTTCACAGCTGGGGAAATGAAGGGTGCACACAAGCGGTGTGTGTTAAATGTGTCACAAGTGGTGACTGTTAAATCTCTACCAAAGAATTCACCAAATTTCCTCAATGGTTGGGTTTTTTTTTTTTTGTTTTTTTTTTTTGTTTTTTTTTTTTTAATGTCAAAACAGAAGGGAGGCAGCAAAGTCTCAAATTCTCCCTTCTAATCTAAGGATCAGTTGCCTTAATGTGGATGGAACTGGCTTTGCAGCCAACACAAACACTCACTCAGGCACCAGATGCCGTCCTTTGGGTGACCATCAGGATTGTCCTCTGAATGAATATGAAAATATAACACCCTCTGACAGAGCTACACAAAAATGAAGGCAATGTGGATAGATTTTTAAAATCTGTGGAATAAAAAGGTAACTTTATTTCATCGCTGCTGGGAAACTGTGTACACTCACTCACAACCACTTACGCAGTTTCCAAATTTCCAAGAAATGCTTGGAAGTCCCAAGACTTCACATATTTATGCCTGGGATGCAGGTATTTATTGTTCATGACTTATTATCTGCTAATGATTTGACAGAATAGGTAAATATTTATTATGCCAATCTGAAAAAACACCAAGCATATTCAGTTTGCTTATATTAGTAACTGAATCAATAAATATTACCTTTATAGAGTGTTATAAGTAAAGTCCATGTTTTTTTAGAATTTATCAATAAACAGATTTTCTCCCATGGAAACTGTGCAGTTCATCTCTGGTTGAAATCAACTACAGAGCCTCTAAAGTCACTTTGTCAAAAAATATTATAGATATGTTTTTTCACTCAGATCATTCGGGACTGCCAACTTATTTGATTGTATTAAAAAAACCCCCACAGCGCTTCTTCAATGAGAAATCTATCCATGTAATTTTTTTTTTTTCCTATGTGAAAAGAAAAAAATAAACAAAGGGAAGGTTGCTTTTTTAATAGTCAACACCAGTTTGAGCTGTCCTCCACTCCACCCAGATGTTTTGCATTACTGTACTCCTTGCATCATGCGTGCAATATGCTATCTCCTTTGTCCTCCTTCTGGTTCAAGACATGAGGCAGATTTTCCTAATAAAATTCATGAACATATTAGCAGCAAGAAAGCAAATTATCTCACCAACAGCTGCTTGTATCAAAGACTATCTCCTTTTTTTTTTTTTTTTAATCAATTCCTTCTACATTGAACAACATGCATGAAGTTGCTTTTGGAAGGACTGTATGGCTTTGCAGAAATACTATACTTTTTCACTCTCTGTTTATTTCTTTTATGCTTTTACTGTACAGCATTTTCTTCCTCTTCTTTTCCAGTATGGTTTAAACAAGGATTCAAAATTATGGAGCAATATTGAAACTTATTATTTTTTTCAAAGAAATCAAACTGCACAACTTCAGACATGGTTTAACTTTGCAATTACCAGATAAGGATTTTAATATGTTCTACTTAACTAATAATATTTTTGGGATGTATTAGTGTACTTTATGGAGGAGAAATGCTTATTTTAAAAATTATAAGTACTATAATTTATATAGATACTTTTTCAGCATTACCAGATCTACCCATGTACATACCTAGAACCACCTGAGCAGATTTTCTGCACTCAGAAATATTGTTTATCTGTTTACATTTAGGTATGTACCTAAAAACCTGGAATAACACAGACCCTATAAAGAGAGATTGTTCTGAGTCATTGCTAACAGCCAAAACAACAAAAAATTGCTTTAAGTTGGAACAAAAGCTGGAAATAGTGAATTCTTTCTGTGAATTACAGCCAAAATAAATTATTACAGAATATAAGTGATGTTGAGGCATTCAAAATTAATGTTTGAAATCTTTGAGCCCAATCTGAGCACAATGCCTATGCAGAGAGCTGCTTTGCTTAATTTTTACATATTTTCATATGGCAATTTGTTAATTTTCTTCTTGGTGTCTGTTCCTTCCCTGCTACCAACCCTGGCAGAGAGGACAGTCTTGAATGTTCCCTTGAGTCCAAAAGTTTTGCCAGCTGGAGTTTAAATTACTGGCAGAACCTTCCAAGCTGAACAAGTCTAAGATTAAGAACAGATTAAAAAAAAATAAAAAAAAGTTAAAAAAAAGAAAATTGCTGCTCTGAGTTACAGACTGAGTGAAAAACCTCTGATTATGGCACTGTTCCTGTACCTGCTCATTCACGCCTTTCCAGAAGCAGTGCTGCACATGGGATGTGGGATTTTGTTCATAAATAATGAGGCTTTTGGTATCAGAATTCAAAATCTGACAGTGCAGCTGTTAAGAATTTCTCTGTAACTCCAGGTGTAGACTCTCACTTACCTACACTCTGTTTTCATATCAAAATCAAAAGCCAAATGTCGTGAGAAAAATGTGAAAATCCAAGTGCAGCATCTGTTCCTGCTCATGGGGCATGTGCCATATCAGAGAAAACCAATGGAATTCTTTTAAAAAACCAGAAATTTGAAAGCTATCAGTCTGTCTTATTTGCAAGAAAAACTTAAAATGAAAAGTTTTGCATCCTCTTCACACCACTGCCCAAGGCCTTTTGTTCCAGCTAGCAGCAGAGGCAGCAGCTCTTTTAGCTCTGCAAACACAAACACTCTTAAGTAAAACCACTTGCGATTTCATAACTTCTGAAGTCAGATGGTTGAAGGGGGAAAGATATGTTATCTCCTGCTTTCCCTATATGCAAGTTTAGTTTGGTGAACAAATTATAACCTGCCAATCTACCACAAAAGAACAATAGCAAAAAAGCATTTCTCTTTCCACATTATTTATTATAAAACTGCCAAAGAGGATCAAAAAAAA
>VXAC01004736.1:220648-241397 GCA_013399225.1 Rhipidura dahli | reverse complement strand
CCAACCCCAAAAAAGAAAAAAAAAAAAAAAAAAAAAAAAAAAACCTATTAGTGGCACATTTTGCATCGTTTCTGCAAAACTAAAACTTTACAGAGGTGTGGTCACCATGCTGAAAACAGGTGGGTAGAATGAAAAAAAAAAGTATAAAAAGATGAGAGGGATATTACGGTATAAATGATGTTCCCCCTCTAGTGGCTGCTACCAGTAATGACAAAATACCCCCCCAAAAAGTGCTTTTTGGAGCAATTTCTTTATCAGTGATGCGCCTGTTGTGTGTTCCTATGCATCAGAGATTGCTGCAAATACAGTACTTGTCAATAGATGGATTTTGGTCAATTTTACATAGCCATGTTTTCCTGCATGCACTACAAATGGTACAAACAAAAGAAAGCGTGCTTTTGTTTGGGCTTTTTCTGGTTCTGAAAAGGACCATGATAATTTCAGCAGTTTCTGGAGCACATCAGGCCTTTGGAGAGGGAAGCTTGGAGTGAAGGTGGTTTTGTTTAAAACAAGATCTGTCTAGAAGCCACATTCTTTTTTCTACACACACAATTCCCACTGAATTTGACACCAGCTAGAACAAACCATAAAGGGCACTGAAGTAGCAGAAAGCAGCCATTCCACCTTGCAAAATCATTTCCCCCTATTACCACTGTCTTTTACAGTTTAGCATCAAAGGCATGTCCCTTGCAATGACTCACTTATTGCACTCTAAAATCCTCAGAAGCATTTCAACACCATGAAACATCTACAGAATGGAAACAAAACAAAACAAAAAACCCTAAACCATAAAATGTTCCTTTTCTCTGATGGTTTTACTGGAGTTCTTCACAATGAGGAAATAACATACTGTAACACAGTTTGGGAAAACGGTGATATTGTAGCAGTAATTAATTTTACAACAAGCCTTTGCTGTTAGAGCATTGTTGAAAGATAGAGAAAGTCTGCTAATTTACAAACAAATAGAAATACAGGTCACTTAGAAGTCTGTTCATGCAAGATGTTCCAATGTATTCAGAAATCTTTTTCTCATGCAGAAATATTCAGTAAAATTTTGCCAGTCATCAAAAATCTACATATGGCCAATAAGTAGAAAATTTACATTTTTCTTCTTGTCGTGATTCACTAAGAAATTAATATAGAAAATATTATCTAAAAACCCCTCAGACATTGGATATGATTTTTTGTCAAAGCTACTTGCAGAGAAACAGGAAATAAAAGAGGAAAGGCTGGGAATCCCCCCTATTTCATCATTTCATAGGCAGTCACACACCAGCTGCAGCCACTAACTGGCAGCTTGCAGACCACCAGCATCCCCATAAAATACCTTTCAGAACTGACAAAACCCATCAGGAACAGCTTCTTCCAGGCAACACTGAGATTTCAGCTCCAAACTGATCCAAGTGTTGTTTGGCAACAGTGGCAAGTGAAGAATACACCCCAGAAAATTATGGCTGTGTTTGTATCACCACATTAAATTTTCCAGGTGCCTGAAATTTAGCCATTAGGGGTGTTAAACTGTGAGGTTATTTCACTGCATTATTTGGCCCAGGCCCCACAACACCGTTCCAAACAACTTCTGGGTGGATTTCAAGAGCGAGCAGAGAACAGGGACAGCTTCCAAAGGGCATCTTCATCCCGTGCTGGGAGCCAATGGAGCATTTCAGTGTGGACGAGGGACACCCTGCTCCACACAGCCCCACTGCTAAACCACCGCACAGCACAGAGTTAGGCAGCACTGGCATTTAAACCTTAAAATAACAAAAAATATTATCTGGAGATTTATGTTTATTATTTTTTTAACATGCAGTATGCATAAAAGTATTTATTTTAGTATGTTGGGAATTTAGTAACAGTGGTTGACACTGTGAGCAGAATACCTGCTGGTATAAATGAGCATTGCTATATTAGTAGTACAGCAGTAAATAAAAATATGAGTTCAAGTGGCCTGATTGGTGTTCTAGATCTGGAATTTAAAAATGGGCAACCTTTAGAGAGCTCACAACAGGAGCAGATAAAATATTGACCCTGTTTTATAACTGTGAGCCCATAATAATATCCACAAGCTGGGCTTCTGGCTTTACTATATGTTATTTTTGAACATATACAAACGTTTTAAAACTTTCCTTTGATAACATTGGTGTTTCTGTAATAAAGCATGTTTGATGCTGAGTCAGAAATGGCCAAGAATATGAAGCAATTTGTTAATTCAGTGTATTGTTTTAATCTGAATTTAAATGTATTTTGTATAAATTTGAATTAATTGTCTCTTTTTATTTTTTTTTCCCCAAGACTGTTTAAGTGATGCTATATGACTTCAAACTGGCCACAGGAGTTTCTGCTTCTCAGTACAGTCACAAAAAGGTTTGTTGTCTTAGAGGGGATGGCAACATATTTCTCTAAAGTTGTAATTTTTCTTATAGCTTCCTGCTGCTTAAACACATGAGTGCATTTTCCACAACCAGCTATTTCACCTCTCATTCCTCCCTTTTTTTTTTTTTTTTTTCCCATGCTGGAAGCACCACTGCCCTTCCCTCTCTGCCAGACCTGTGTGATACCTGAACGAGCCAGGACTAAAGAGTTAATACCCCAGCCAATTTAAAGTGGATTTCGAGGAGGCAAAGAAGAGCCTTTGGTCATTTGTAAATCCTGGAAAGGAACTCGCGGAATGCTTTGTTCTCCTCGCCCTGATCCACAAGGTAAACTTCACCTATTCTCAGAGCTGGAGGAGGCTCCTCCGTTTCCAGTGAGGAGCTAATGGACATGAAAGAGCCTCCTAGATGAATGGGAAGGAAGACGTCACTATGCATAAGCCTGTGCAACAGCTGCAATAATTAGAGGACCCCCTGGGGCTAAGGAGATTAAAGTGCAGGACTTTCATTGTTTCAGTTACACAGAGAGAGGGGCGAAACCCATTGTCCCGGTCTTTGCACTTTTAAAACATTTGTAAAGGATTTTTTCCCCCCCCGCCCCGCCTTTGTGTATTTCCTCCCCGAAAGAAAAGGCAAGAAAGGAGTTGTCCTAGGAACAAATAAAGCAACTGGAAAACAGACTAGGGCAGTATAGTGTTGTCACCGAACGTCTGGCAAACAAAGTCAGTGTAATTACAGGAAGGAGTAGCAGCAAGAGAGGAGCACTCATAGGAAAGCAATTTGTAGCACCCAAAATTCACTTCTGTCAGAGCAAGGGTGAACGTCTTTCAGCCGTTTATCTCATGCCTTAGGCCAGAAATTAAGAATGTAAAGGGTTTAACTTTTAACAGACATGGGTAAGGGCCAGGTTCTGTGGTTACACCCCTTTGGGTTGCGACTTTGCCGACTTTGCTGTGTATCATGCATCACAACCCTGTGGAACTGCAGGGGAAGATAGTTTATTAGCTCCTGGGATGGCTAATAAATTATAGTTCACTTTCACCAGTGAGCTCACGCTGCTGCCACATGCAGTGTTGGATGTGGCAACATAAAGCCTGAATCTCAGAAGCTGCCTCACGCAGCAAAGAATACCTAAAGAGAAAGCATTGTGACGGCAGCGCTTGTCATCCTGTTAATATTTTGTTTTCAGACCTTGGACACTGCGATGCAGACCCCTGAAATAACACTCAGCCCGCTGCCAGAGCTACCACACAGTTCAGATCCTCCCTGCCCTTAGTGCAGAAGGCAATTCGCACTAAAAATACACTCCAAAAACACAATTTACAGGACTGAGCACTGTATGAAAGGAAGGAATAGGGCAGAATTTTCAGTTCTCTGCAAGAACAATTAATAAATAAATTTCCCTCTGCCATCCTTTGGTGGCCGCTACCAACTGTGCTCTTCCCTTGCCAGGAAGGCTCCTCAGGATCCACTATTCAGGAGAGTAAAACAGGAGCTGAAAAATGCAGCAGCCCATGATAATTAAGTCAGCGAGGAAGCACGGAAGTTCAACATCAAGAGGTGGTAAGGTCTCCAGACAGGTAAGTTCAAAAGATTAGGTAAAAGCACCTCTTCAAACACCTTCTTAAGGGATGAAGAAGGGGATTTCTGCTGCAGAGAGAAGAGATCAATTAGGTTGTCAGCACACAACCTCCCAGGGCTAACAGCATTGCTGAGTGGCAGCGTTCCCACATCGGAAACAACTTTCATTTATTATCATTATAATGCTTGCAGGAAAGACAGGTTTGCATAAAAATGAAAATGTGAATTACTGTCTATGCTGCCTCCCTAATTCTTGTTTCTTTCCACTAACAAGATCAGGATCTTAAGCTTGGAATTTTCTTTACAGGCCTTAAAAAGAAATTACAAAAAAAAAAAAAAAAAGGGAGCGAAAAAATAAGTCTTTCAGATTTGCAGCAGAATCAAAGAGAAACTGAGAAAATGAGGCCCATGAAGAGAGTGAACTCCCAAAATATCATTTTGAAAAGAATAAAGTGATCTCACTTTTGGCAAACAATATTCACGGAGACGCTACAACAAAAGAGTAAGAAACATGTAAGGATCCCATTTGCCACTTTGATCCCTTTAAGTCCAATTATCTCCAAGGAGGATAACAAAAAATCAGCTCAAATAAGTGGTTTGTTCAGATTTCTTAATTTTGAATACATTTGGTCATACATGTTCTTTTTAATTGCCCAATGTCACAGCACCACACAAAACAATAATTTCATCAAATATTCCAAAACGTTCCAGAATGAAAAGTACTCTGTCATTTCACTTCTAGGTCAGATTTTTAGAAGGTAGCTCAAAAGTATTTTACAAAAAAAAGTGGACTTCATTAGAACTACATAGAAGGAATAAATGTGGGCACAGAAAGATACAGCAAAACTTTTTGTAAAATCCTTTCTGAGATTCAACTCACCCAACTTAGGGTTGGGTTGCTTGGCCTGAAAGTAACAAGCTGAGTCTAAAAGAGTCATCTGTAAATCCCCCTGACTGGTGACCAGAAGTATTTAATGCAGAGAGCTCACCTCACCCAGGAACACCCAAAAGCTGAGAGACCAAGGATTCCCAGCATCAGACAGGCACCTGGCTGCCTGAAACTTCCTGTGTGGGCTAAAATTAAGTGTTTCCCTTCTCCTTCTTATGCTATCACCAAGGGAGAAGCGTAAAATAGTAATGCTGATCTCAGGGGTGAAGTGTGGAGATCACCTGACCCCTGTGGATGGGTGTTCTCTGTGGGGTTTGGGCACAGGGCTCAGCACTTAGCGTGGAGCCTTGTGATGCCAAAGGAAAACTGGATCAAGTAACCCAGCATGTCATCCTACTCCTGCACTTTGCTGAGACTTTCCCAGATCCCAAAGGCTGTGCACACTCAGCCACCTCTGCCAGAACACACCCCCAGAATAAAACAAGTCAATCCTGGGTTCTTTTTTTTGCTTTAGCATGAGGCATTTAAACAGTGTTCAGATCAATGTATTCGATCTCTGCTTGATGCGCACACAGCCAAGCAATGCATGGCAGGTACAGAGTCCCCTGTGAACTCACAGTGTCTTGATGATGCCTCTGAGTTAGAATCATGAGATGGTTTGGGATGGAAGGGACCTTAAAAGTCACCTATTTCCAAATATAAGCAGCTATCAATACACAAGTAGCTGGCGTAGTTAATTCCTATAAGCAAGGCAAAGAAAGGTCGCAGAATTATGTCAGTTTCTAAGATCCTGTCATTGTTTATTACCTGAAAAAAAAAAAAGGATGTAGCAGAAACATGCACTGCAGAGACAAAGGCAATGTGTGTGATGAAACGTGCCAGCCTTGTGAATCATAATTAAGATAACCAGCTGTTAAGTGGTGGCTTAAGGAGTCCAACCATGGATAATGAAAATGTACAGACCTTCAAAAACCAAATGCAAAAAAAACCAAACCATATTTGTTAAGGATTGAATAACACAAAGCCTCTGTGTGGGTAATTGCATGGGTGACAAGTCTCTGACAGCAGTAGGGTAAATTTTCAAGTCTGCCCTTTGGTATCAGCTGCTTTCATTGGAACAGGACTCTGGCACAGCCAGATCTTCTGTCTGAACAGTTTGTTGTTAATAACATATGGATCGGACTTCAGAAGAAAATTTGGCATCTAAAACAGAAAATTAACTGGATATTTGCACACAAGTTAGCAGATTTGTCTCTTGTGACAGCTAAACAGAAAAAACAATAGGTGCACAGTTACAACTTTTGTACAGTCTTGGGTTTGGGACTCAGGCAAAAAAATAATTAGGCATTAGAAGTTCTACTTTCAGTGATTAATACCCACTGTTCACTTAACCTGGGAAAATCTGTAGGCTACAGAGAAAATTATTCTTCCTCAGAAATCCCATTTTTCATTCACAATACATTCCATCACTGGTAAAATATACTCATTTGATGCACAGTGTGTTCAACAGCAGTTTTGTAATCCCAGCATATCTAAAGGAGAGAAATAGCAATTACAGTAATTTTATTCAGGTTAGCTCTCCCAGCTATCTATTATGCTAGTAGCAAAAGTTAATTTGAAAAACAAGCAGGCCAGCTGTCCAGTCTTATCTCCCTGGCTTCACTGATGCTGCATTATGCTTTTTGTTTGAAAGTTAAACATTACGCAGTGTCCATAAAACAAATGGAGACCCTAAAAATATCTAGAACAAATCCTGAGATGATTTAAAAATACCCAAAGAAGCATAAAAAAAACCCCCCATGAATTCATCATAATGGCAAAAGAGGAATAACACCTGCTTCAGCAGAACACTGCTGATAAAGTTTTTTCACTTGAGCGTAAAATGACCAGAATAACAAAACTGGCAAAAAATTTACCAGGGCTTCAGCAGCCCCAGCTCCACCCAGGAGAGCTGACCAAAGCACAGTGCTGAACCAGGCTATCCCTCAGCTCTGGAATCACCTCAGTTAACATGGAAATACCTCCCTGCACCCCAGCCAGGACAGGCAGTGCAGAATGAACGAAGGGGGAGGACAGGATCATTGTCTCTTCAGCTGGTGACACTTCAGGTTGCAGGTTCAAAAAGACAACACCATGGAGATAATTTGTGTTCAAGAGTAATGGGTTTTGGTTTGTAAATAAAAGCCAAAATCATAAGACACCATAAAGAATAGGGCAGAAGATTTGATCAACAACATTCACACAAAGTTCTTACGAGTCTAATAAATGCCATTTGTTGACATAATGCAGAAAACTGTGAATGGAGGGCACAAATGACATCTACCAAAGCGATTTTCCATTTGGATCAAGACTTAGCTTTTTTTCTCTCCTGAAATTAAAGCAGTCATGGAAAAGAACAGTTGCAGAAAGAAAATGGAGTGTGTGAAATTTTCGTTGAGGTAAAATCATAAATCTAATCAGTTCAACACTTCACAGTGTTTTTTCACAAGAGCAGCCACTACAAAAGCTGAAGTATCACCATAAATCATCTGATATTTTATTGTCAAACATCTGCTGCTCCTGGATTTAGATATGTAGTCAAGGGAACACTTGAAAAGGAGTAAGGAATGCCAGGTACACTCGTTATGAAAAGTAATGTTCAAATCAGGATTTCTTTTGCTTTTGTCATTAGGACCTAACAGTTTATGAAGTTATGCAGACATTAATAGCTACACTGATTTATTGTATTTCCAAATTCAGGCCACACCTTCGAATCCTTTCATCGAATCAATGCCAACAGACTGTTCACATTAGGTCAGGCATACTGGAAGAACAATACAGTATTAAGCTCACCAAAAAGGTCTTAGCCAAAGCCATGATTTCCAGCAGCAGATATTAATGTTTGTTTTGGGATTCATTCACCTGAGTAAATACTGAACTTCCAAAACACACCGAACTGCAAAGGGGTGTGCAAAGCAGGGCCCAAAGCAAGGCTCCTGTGAGGAGATCCATCCACACAGCTCAGCGTTGTTCTAAGCCCAGGCAGAAACCTTGGTCCAGGACTTGCCTTTACATGGCACGGGGCCTGGGTTAATGCCCTGCCTTTCAGCACAGCCTGTCAGCTCAGGCTCAGTGCCAGCCTGACGGGGCTCTGGAGCAGCCTCTGAGCCAGACTCACCACGCTCCACAAGCAGGCTCTGAGGGCACAAACACCTACACATCACATGCTCCTTTGGCCACTCTCACTTTTGTTTTGCTAAACCCCATGGAACACTCCAGGCTGGGGCAGAGGGGCTGGAAAGCTGGGAAGGGCCCTGGAGGTGCTGTGACAGCAGCTGGACACAAGCCCAGGGGTGCCCGGGGGGCAGGAGGCCGATGGCCACTGCTCTGTCCCAGCCATGGTGGGGCAGCAGGAGCAGGGCAGTGACCATCCCTGTGCTGGACACTGCTCAGGGACCCCCTCAGATCCTGGAGGCAGCTCTGGGCCCCTCATGGCCAGAGAGCCCTGGAGGGGCTGCAGCATGTCCAGGGCAGGGAAGGGAGCTGGGCAGGGGCTGGAGCCCCAGGAGGAGCTGAGGGAGAAGGCAAAGGGTCTCAGCCTGGAGCAAAGGAGGCTCAGGGGGGACCTTGTGGCTCTGCACAACTCCCTGACAGGAGGGGGCAGCCAGGGGGGTCGGGCTCTGCTCCCAGGGAACAGGGACAGAAGGAGAGGGAACGGCCTCAGGCTGGGCCAGGGGAGACTCAGGGTGGACAGCAGCAGGAACTTCCCCATGGAAAGGGTGCTCAGGCAGTGGAAGGGGATTCCCACAGAAGTGAGGTTTTCACTGTCCCTGGGAGAGTTCCAAAAATGTTTGAATGTGGCATTTGGGAGCCTGGTTTAGTAGTGAACATGGCAGTGCTGGGTTAATGCTCAGACTTGATAGTCTTAGACATCTTTTCCCACCTCAAAAATTATGAAAGTCCTGTCTCTTCTGTCTCTCAACACATAGACTTCTCCCTCTCAAAATTTTGGAGGCTATCTCATGATAGTGATGGCAAGAAAACTGTTATCACTGTACGCCCCACATTTAGCAAACTCCTCCCCTCTTGGCTTCCTGCACCTTCTCCCCTTCCTCACCTTCTGCCCATCCAAAATTTATTACTGGGTGAAAAGAAACACATAGTTGTGTTTGATGTTCCTTTCCCAGAAAGAGTGACTCCCACTTTTGGTGGCAACATAGTCGGACATCAAGATCACCCAATCACAGCTTCAGTGGTTTCTTTTCATTATAAGTTTTCATCCTTTTTATCATAACTTGCTTCCTTTCCCCCTACTCAAAGGGCAAATCGCTAAAGACACCCCTTTAAATTCTCTCCAGTTTTGTGCTAATTACTAAGATTCACTGTTTTAACTGGAATCATTGCTGGCTACCAATGAAATAGACAAATCCTTACCCTCAACAGCCAGAGAGACAATGCCCTGTGTGTCCTCCACTCCGTACATGACGTCGCAGCGATAGACCCCGGCATCGCTGGCACGCAGCTTGGAGAAGGTCAGGGAGGCGTCCCCGGTCTCTTCCGAGTGGCTGGGGACAGACACCCTGTCCTTGTAGTTCTGGCCTATTTTGATGTTGTCATTTTGGGCCACCAGGACCGTGGTTTCCTTGGCATCCTTCCCGCTTTTGTCCAGTTCCACCTTGGACCATTTGATCCGGAGGTACTCAGCGGCGTAGCTGGAGGATATGCTGGGTGTGGTTGAAAAGAAGCACGGCAGGACTGAAGTTCCAGAGAGAGATCCCTTGACCAGGGTTTTTTTTTCTGCTTTAACTAGAAAAAGGGGAGAGAGTGAGGAGAGAGAAAGGCGAAACCACATTAGTGTAACAGCAAAGTCAGAAACAGATACATTTCATTGTTAGGTGATGATTCACTTCTGCAAAGACTGAAATCCATGAATCTTAGCTGATTTTTACAGGACTGGGGAGTATAAGCTAAAAAAGACTTTGTATCAATCTTGGTACATCTTAGGCCGATGACAGAGTGTGTTTCTCTTTGGGAAAATTTAATTCTGACTTATTTTCTCCACTTGTTATTGTCACCAAATTGTTAACCTTTGGAAAGGGGTCTGAAATTTTAGGTGACAGATGAACTGCAAGAGCTGTTTCCTTACATCACAGGAGGAAGACCACTCTGAGTTAAAGGTGATGAGTTACCTCGCTGGCCAAAAGCCTGAACACAGGGGAACTGCTGGTGTTCACACCCTGCCCCACCTCACGGTAGCTTCTCCTGTCCTCAGAAGGAAACAAAGCCCATGGCTTTGCATCCCTGTCACCCCTGACCCCACTGTTCTCTCAGGGATTTATTCTTTTTATTGCACACGTGCTGAAACAAAAACCTTTCCAGTGAGAGTCTCCCAAATAGTCACTCTTTCAAAGTTGTTTTCTTGTAGCCTCGGGGCCTCTAACACATCGCAGAAATGAAATATTTCAGGATGTAAAAGCAAAGAAGGAAGTAAAGAACACAGAAAGTCCCTACTTGGCTCAGACTTGACATGATCAGGACTTCTATCATTTTTTATGTCATCTCCAGCTGCAAACATTTCACAGTGAAATGCTTCCATCTGACAATATCCTGAGGGGGAAGTGGACTACTCTTCATCCAAGCTGCACACTGCAACTGAAGAGAGGGTTTCTGATCGATTTACCTTTTTTATGTGATGTTATTTCATCACACATAATGACTTAAAGAAGATTAAAAGCTGATGCACAGTAGTATCTATTTTACCTCTGTAACAGTCCTTCACTACAATATTTTTGACAGGTAGAACATGGTCATCATTACCTTGAAGGGAGCTAGGACTCATAGAGTTTAGAAATATAATAATATACTACCCATCAACAGAGTGATACCAGAAATAGGAGACACCGGCATATGGAAATGATCTTGCTATTTATCTGTGATAAAAGATATCATTTCTGCACAAAGAGTAGAGAATTAAGGGGTATAATGGAAAGGTGGGCAGAGGGAGAGAATTAAAGAAGACAAGCAAAAAAGGAAGAGGAAAAAGGAAGAGGGGATAATAAGAAAAAAAAAAGAAGAAAGAAAACAGAAGAAAAAAGGGTGGGGGGAGAGAAAATAGAAGAAAGAAATTAAAATTGCTCATTAACCTGATTATTTTTAACAGAGGCAGATGATTTTCTACAGGATAAAATATTAATGGTATCATCTAAAAAGGTTCAATACCAGAGTCATCAACTTAATACCCAAGCATTTCAATAATAAAGTACCAGAAAAAAAAGAAAAATGGACTGACAGGGAAGACCCAGAATTCTGAATGGAAGTCCTCGGGTCGTTTCAACATCCATGACTCCCAACCTAGAATTCCTTGGGCACACAGTTCGGATGGAGTCAAGATGATGGTATCAAAACTGATGAAACCAGAGACCTTTCATATCACCTTAACTTCACAGAATTGTAGTTGGTTAGAGATAAAGGAAGAGAATGAATTCTCAGTTCTATCAGTTGTGAATGGAATTACTGCCAAGTTGCACAGGTGGGAGATAAATATCAGTCTCAAAATATTTAGAATTTATTATGGTTTCTTGTCATCTATACACCTTACAGGAACTTTCTTCTTAAATGAAGAATGACTTAATTATAATCATTCTGACTGACAGAATTTTAATAAACTTTTTTAAGATCACTGTTTCTGATTATGAGTGATCTGGAATATCAGCACTGAACCCTGAGGAAATTTCCTCCCTTTAAAATTTGTGTCTTCACAGCAGCCAGCTGGAAGCCTTGGCAAACAACACCTATCACCTTGATATGCAAACTAGATCCAGCCTAAACTGTGCTACTTCCCAGAACAGGAAATTCTGTGTAGCTGCAGTTCGGTCCAACTTAAGAAAGCATTATAACACAGTTTATAAAAAAATTACTTGTTGAGGTGAGAGGAGAGAAGGCGAAGAAGAAGAAAGAGAAGGAGGAGGAGGAGAAGGAGGAGGACGAGGACGAGGAGGAGGAGGAGGAGAAGGAGGAGAAGGAGGAGAAGGAGGAGAAGGAGAAGGAGGAGAAGGAGGAGAAGGAGGAGAAGGAGGAGAAGGAGGAGAAGGAGGAGAAGGAGGAGAAGGAGGAGAAGGAGAAAAGAGGAAGAGGTTTTTCTCTACTGAAAAAGAAAATATTTGGCTGACATAATATCTGAAATGCAAGATTAAGTGATGTTCCTGCACAACTCCAAAATTTGCTTGATTTCTTGAAGCAGTCCAAATTAATTAGTCTAGCAGATTTTACTGGCCAGTACAGAAGCTGTCAGTATCTTATATTAATCTATACAACTCTTTTTTTTTTTTCCATTAGCATTTTTGCTAAGCTTATACTCCATGTCAGCCCCTATCAATGGGCTGTGACAGACAAATGACACATAGCTGGATATCTTCCTTTTGAGGTGGGAGGAAAGGATTTCTGTGGTAAGCGTTACAAAATCCTTAAAGTAGGAGTCTAGATAGTTTTTAAAAAGGACAGAATCCACCCTTCTGTATCACATTAACCACGATGACCAGGTCAATAGGTTTGCAGTGGACAAGGAATCTGAAGAGTGCCCTGCATGGTGTAACACTGCTTAGGAGTGAATTTGCCACGTAATTAAGTTTAACTGAACAGAATGTTGCTACTGACTCTGCAGACAAATCCCACATGCTTAAAGAATAAAATATTCTATTTATTTTTAGCTAAATTTATGAGGGGGAAAAATAAAAAAGTTACATCTCATTTTTCAGTTCATCAACAACCTGCTGGGACATATGGTATATTGCCCTGTCTAGCAGCAGAAATAGAAAGGATCAGTGAAA
Organism: Rhipidura dahli; assembly: GCA_013399225.1. Taxonomy (NCBI): domain Eukaryota; kingdom Metazoa; phylum Chordata; class Aves; order Passeriformes; family Rhipiduridae; genus Rhipidura; species Rhipidura dahli. The sequence continues at coordinate 228,750 of VXAC01004736.1, read as the reverse complement.
TTGTGTGTTTCATCAACCCAGCTACTAGCACTGAGCCTAAGAGAAGCCTTTTCATTAACCACAAGTCTTTTAGTGAAGATAATAATGAATTCAAACAAGTGAAACACTGACAGGTAATGGACTGAGACCCAACAAAAATCCTCCCTGAGTCCTTTACCAGGTGGTTTGAGGTCTGAGCAAGCAGAATAAGAGAAGGAGGCATGGAGTGATGATGAACTACTTTTATAGTCTGCAAGACATTCACAGGGAGGCAGGCAAATGTAAATTTCAGCTGCAGAACTCAACACAATGCCACAAAGAGCCACCCAAAACAGGTAAGAGAAATGCCAGCATTGATTATAACCACAAGGCCCAGCTTGTAAACCACAATATCCTCACACCAGCTAGTTGAAAGTAAGCAAATGCCACACTAGCAGTAGGCATCAGCCTTGATTGTGAGCATTAATCGTGTCATTAATCCTTCACCTGTACCAATTAAACAGCCAAGGTGACCCATCCTCTCACACCCCATTTCCTGCTGCCTTCCTCACACACACCTAAGAATTCAGAGTCTTACAGGAGCCATGCACTCTCAATCTGCCCTCAAACGAAAAAAACACTTTTGTGACTACATAAAATCTAACAGGCTCGCCATGGTATTTATGAATGTGGCCACTCACAAAGATGAGCATGGAAGAGGAAGCAGAGATAGGAATGGTGATAAGAGTGGGAATTCATGTTTCACAAAAGACTTCTAGGCTTCAATTTTATATCCAAACTAAAGATTTAAAAAGAAAAGGTTGAAATTTAAGATGTTTATCTCTTCAGAAAGCTGAGATGTATTTTATTTTTAGAGTATTTTTAAACAAAAGCTATACTTATAAAGATTGTGTGTAGTCTTCTAAAACTCATCCTCAAAAATATTGTTGCACCAACTGACTTTTCCACAAAAGGTAATGGCATGAGTTGATCCCACATATTCTTTGGGACCATGTATTGGATCAATTTGAGAAAAAAGATGTTTTTTTCATCCTTGTCTTATCTACCATGGTTATACTTTGAACATGGTTAAGAGATGGTTGAACATGGGCAAAAGAATGTCCTCCAACTTAAAAAAGCAAACACCACCAAGTTCACAGTATGTTCTAGGAACATCAGGGTCTTTCTGAATTTTTTTGAAAAAATTTGGGAAAATAAGGACAGGTCACAACCTGGTCTACATTCCAAAGAATGGGATGTTCATAAAGAACTTGCTTAAGTACCAAAAATTCTACCCTGGAGATGAGACATTTGAGAGGTAATAAAAAGTGGATTAAGTGAGGGGACACGTAAAGATGCCATCCCATGTTCTACAGCTCCAAGGATCCATGCAACTCCTCCCAACTTACAGTGCTGCTCTCTCAATCACTGCATCCGTGCAAGGCAGTGAGTCAGGTCTGTGGCCTGATCTAGACCTTTCTTCCTTATATCTGATCTAAACCTATTATCCTTTTTTAAAAACTGGTTCCACTAATGAACCAATAATTTTCTTTATCATTCAGAACTACCTAAAGCAGTTGCTAGCAACACTGTTCCAAGTGGGTGGAAAAAAAATCATAAATTTGATTTTTCCAAAGGCTAAAATCAGTTTGAGGAGTTCCTGGAAAGAAGGGGGAAGGAAAATAAAAAAAAATCTTGCTTTGAGGCTTGGGAAAGCTGCTTTCCTAATTTTGTGAATCTGCAGCAGCTGTTGGGATATTTTCCTTACTGAAGGTCTGACTCAAAATTTCAAATAACCATGGCAACCACACATGGATACATACTTCAGTTTTAGCATGAAATCACCAAGAGAGGTAGTAAGGGCTCCTTCCTTTCCACCCAAACCTGCAGCTTCCCCGACACATCCTTGCTCCTGACCCCACCAGCCAAGGGACATGCCCCAGCTTAGCTCACGGCAGCCCAAGCACAACAGAAATAAACCAGCAAGGGCCTTCAGGAGGACACAGGAACAAAATTAGTGACGTGGTGCAGCGTGGCAGAGGCAAAGAAAGTAAATTTCCTGAGTTTGGGTTTTCCCAGTGCTGTGAAATGCCCTATCAATTAATTAATATTAAAATATTAAATGAATTTTAATGAGCAGTTCTGGGTACAGCAGACTTACCTTTAGGTAGCATACATGTTATAACTAACGTAGAGTACATCCATAAGATACTTTTTATACTTAACAACATCTTGACCTAGAAATGAAGAACAAAGGAGTAAGTGGTTAGTATTGTACTATGTCCTTAGCAAATGTTGTATATGAATATTTGTCACTGGTACCAGAAGCAGTCCTTCCTGCTTTCAGGACACCTTCATTAAACAATTTATGGTGGAGATTTGTTATAATGACCATGTGCCTCGATGGAATACAGATTTATAATGAGTTTCAGGTTGTTGAGTCCTGAATAATTCCCAGGCATGTCAGTTCCCTTTGCTTCTCACTCCCATTACAGGCTCCACCTTCCAACAGCTGGAAAGTTCTTCACATGTATCATACGTACACAACAATAAATTACATATTCACCATAGCATTTCTCAGTTTTTATATCACTTCAGAGTTACACACCTTGAACCTGCAAATATCCCCAAAGTTGAAAAAGCATTGCAAGACACACAAACATCAGAGACCACAAAGGGTTTATAAATAGCCCCTCATCCATATGTGCTATGAACATCCCAATATAAGAAATTATTTTCAGCAGCAGTTTGTCAAACTGCTGACAAATTTTTATCATGACCTTGATTTTCCCAATACTGCTGCAAAATTTGCTACTTGGCCTCTTCACTTGGGCAAGTAACCAAGCTGACTTTTTTTTCCTGTTCAAGAGAGATTGCAGTTGGACCGTTTTAAGGATCAGCAAAGCAGATACTTAATAGATATGTATCTTTCTGTGTTATAACTATGGAACCTGCACTGCACACATGTACAATTTAAAACTTCCCCTTTTAAAAACTTCTTAGGCTGCACTGAATGTGACAGCAAGACACACAGAGAGGCAACTTCAGAAAGCTCCTGGTGACGTGTTCAGCCTCAGGACAGTTCTCTCCACAGCTCACAGCTGCAGCCCAAACTCCACATCAGCCTGTGTGAACTGGCACAGATCCTGTAACGTCTGAGCAGCACGGGAAAGACGCAAAACATCTCCAACCAAACCTTTCCAGTGAGGCAAGTTAAAAATTCCCACCCAGCAGGGCTGAAAACCCCAGAGTCTTTTACTCCCTGTACGTGGACGGCCAAAGCCAGCTGGTTGCACGGGGAAACATGTGCTACAACCTATTCCCAGGGCGTGGAGGGAGAAATGCAGCTGCTTTCCACAGAGCAGGTTACGCACTGCCAAGGACGCCCCATCTCTGCTGCAGCCATTCAGGTCAGCTGAGTGTAGAGTGTGATATCACTTATTTTGCAACATGAACTTCATGGAATTTGCATTCTTCACAACTGAGTCCCAAACGAGAACCAGGACTTCATTCAGTTTAAGCCCTACATGCCATAAAACTTCTTCTGAAGACCCTAACACGTACTCCCAACACCACTCAGCCAGACTTTTATCTCTTCCTACATTTACACAAGCCAAGCTGCACGTGAAGAAAACAAAAGTGACTATTTATTAGCTAACTTTAAAATTCTATGCTATGCCCTGGTACAAATTCCCTGTAGAAGGTTGTTATGAGTGAGGAGGTTGCACAAGATCAGAGCTGCAGACATCAAAGCCCTTTAAATGCAACAGACCAACTCTGAAATACAGAGTCACATGCTTGCTTAGATAAACAATTAAGTGATCCTCACTATTACACAAAAATTAAAAGAAAAAGTGATGTCAGTCTGAGCCTACAGATGTGCAGAAGGATCTTTCAACCAACCCTTATGTCCCAAAAATGCTGGAAGCCTCAAGCATCAAAACCACTGCAGTGAAGCTCCTACAGTAACACAAGAGCTCTGATGAGAGCACGAAAAGATGACTGACACAATTCTCCACCTTCCAAGGTGATGAGCAATGGACCTGCCCGCAAGACAAAGTTCTGGCCCCAGTGAGAGCTGGGTGGCTGCAGACCTTTTGAGATGTTCTGCCCACATGTGGTCCCCTGCATGACATGCTGGCCACATCCACAGCAAAGCCAGGGTCCAGAACAGAACATTTACAACATTTACAAGTTTAGCTCTCCATGTTCACCCATTTTATCTCCCTCCTTTCCTTGAAAGCAACCTTGCATTTTGGGACCATAATCAAGGGAATCAAAGAAACTGGACAGGAAAAAGAACAAAGTATTTTCTTTTTCCTGACAACGGGGGTGTTGCACCTAAACAGGGCTGGTTGCATGTTGCAGCCACCGCCTGGCTCACCTCCCTGGCTCTGACCTGGCGTACCTGGGTGCCTGGCACGTGCCAATGGAAGCTTGTTGCCCTTGGAAGTTCACTGCAATTGCTGTCATAACACAACTGCTTCCACACTTGGTAAGAACACAAGCCCTGCTGCTACGCGGCCAGTCACCAAGCACAACACACACACCCACAGTGACAGATGAAAACAGAAAGGCAACCGTGGAAGGACAATTTTCAAGGTATCCATGGGAACAGAAGAGAGCATTCCCAGCTGTGGTGGCTCCTAGCCTTTTACTGAGTAGGGCAGGAGTTACACCTGCTGCACCAAGGGCTTGGATAGCTCCAAGAAATTGCACTGTTTAAGCATGGAGCTTAATATGAGACACCTGCCAAAAATCCCCACTTGACTCTTGGAAAACCACCTCTTGACTTTTCATAAATCTTCTTCACCCTGCAATGCTTAGTCAATGAAAAGCCCTGTGACAATAGTCTGATTTTCAGCCTGGAGGGTCAGGAGTAACGCTCCATGCCTGAGGGTTGGTTTTCATGCTCCAGGCCTTGGTGGGTTGCCATAAACACTCCTGGGTTGCTGAGTGCTGTTCCACTACAGCTGCCAGAATTAAAGGTGCAATTGCCCCTGCCACCCTCTCCACGCGGACCCATAACAGCAGCACCTTCGCAGCCCCACAGGGCAACCTGGCTTAGAAGGAGTGAGATCTGTGCACACCTGGTGCCAAAAATCCTCCTCGGGACCCACAGGTGAGGCAGAGGCTGCTGCTTATGCCTCACCCCCATTCCTGCTCACATTTCCAAGCTCTTGAATGTGATTGCTCCTGCTCCCTGTCCTTCTGCTGGCAGAGTCTGCAGCAGACTGTGCTCCCCTGTAGCCTCCAGAGCTAAATCCCTGCTCTCAAACTGGTTTGTGTTTCCCATTCCCGCACTCTGCTGTTCACAGAAGTCTGCTGTCTGGCTGCTGTACTGCCCCTAAGTCCACTGCAATTAGCCAAAACCCATCTAACCATACCTTTTTCCACAAGATTTTTTTTCTTTTTTCCCTTGGTGTCACTACACCCATAGTAAAAGAAATCCGAGCAAATCTTGCCAACTCAAGCTGCAAGACTTGAGTAAGTGTTTGATTTCCACCTTCTGCTAAAAAAGCACCTCACTTGACGTGACCAAACTTGGGTTGCCTGCTGGCTGGCTTCCAACTGGGCTGATCCATTTTATTAGGAGCTACCACAGGCAGATGGATCTACAGCAGGAATTTGTGCCATATTTTTAAACAGGATGCAACCCTGAGTGCTGCATCTTTTAACCAAAAGATGCCAAAGTCCTGGACAAACTTCACATCTTTAAAAACTAGCAGCAGGGGTTCTCTCTGAGGGGAAAGAGCACAGCTCCTATTTTTGCAGGCACTTCTACCTTCCCTCACTACAGCAAAAACTCATAGGAGCAGTAAGTTCTGACCAAATTCCGGCTTGTGTTTAGTTTGCAGTGTAAGCTTGATCTCACACCAATGCTATTTTAATTTAACCAGATGGGAGAACATCATGTCTCTCTTTCTGTTTAAAACTCCAGGTTCAGAAAGTGAATTGTCCTGGTGTGGAACTGACTAAAGCTTACCATCCAAACGTACACCCTGAAGCCCAGACATTGAGAAATTAACCATTTTCATAGAGGTAACAAGTCACTAAAACCTGCAACTTCTCAGGTCACACTGAGATGGGTTCTGCATGTGCTCTACAGCTGCATTGTGAAGTCTGGACATGTTCCTTAAACATGTAAAAAGACAGCCTGTGCCCATCTGACCCTCATGGTCATTTTTTTAATAAAAAATTAAAAGAAAAAAAATAAGAGGGTGGAACCCAACAGAACCCGTCACTAGAGAAGAGGAGGAAGGCTGCTTGTACTAATGGGTAAAACAGTAAATTACAGTTTCCAGTGGAACCCCAACAAGCTGGGAATGACCAGTCCCAGTCATAACACATCCCTCACTACTTTCCAGGCTCTGAAACATTCACAGGTGCCATTCTTCCTCAAATGCACACATCCTGCACTTTCTTTTCCTTCTGCAGTCCTTTGATCGTGGTACTCCATCTGACTGCTAATAGCTAACAAGTATGCAGCTCACTGTCAGCGCTGCCTAATTAACTTTGCCAGCTTCACCACATCTCTGCCACATGATTAATTAGCCCATTGTGCCGACACAAGGCACATCAGCCTGCATACAATTCATCAGTGGCCTCCGCTTGGCCCATTATCCCTTGGAAAAGTCCCCCCAAGGCCTTGGAGAAGGTCTTTGGGGTGTCTGCATTACCCCTTCCTTATGACCTCCAGCAGCTGTGGGGGGAAACTCCTTCAGGCTGAACCCTCGCAGTGCTGCCTCCAGGCTGGAGCACAGACAGGAGCGGTGACCAGAGCACAGCGTGTTCTGGCTGCAGCAGCTGCTGCCTCGGGACATCCCTCACAGCCCTGTGCTTTTATGCCAGGAGCAGCTCCGGGCTCTGGGACAGAGACACAGTGGAAAACTGCCAGAGGCAGCGCGTGGAGGAGCAGTGAGCACACCCCGCTCCTTCTGCATCACCCCAGCTCCACCTTCCCACTCCTGCCTTCCAGAAACACTGAATATCCCCAGCTGGACATACAGGGATCACCAAATCCAGCTCCTGGCCATGCACAGGACACTCTGACAATCCTACACTGTGCCTGAGAGCATTGTTTGAGCGCACCTTGACCTCTGTCAGGTTTGGTGCCCTGATGAACTTGTTCAAGGAGAAGAGGAGGGCCTCTCCTGCCCACCTCTCCCAAGCACCCTCACTGGTGAAGGGAGCAAGAGGTGGAGCCATGGGGAAACGATGTGAAGGTGTCACTCATGGCACCCACAGGTCTAAACCCATGGGATTCAGCACCAGGACTCCTCTGTGGATTTAAGCAGGGGTTCCTCAGTGCCTCTTGGGGTTCACCCAGTGCCACTGCTGGGCACAAGAGTGGCTGCGGGTGCCCTCAGCTCACTCTGCCATCCCCACAGACCCAGTCCCACCTCATACCTTGACCCAAGCACAGATGGGCTGCCCAGAGTCAGAATCGTCCCAGTCTCACCCCGCTGTCCAACACTGCTCATCGGGCACTGCCAGCTCCTCTGCCACAGACTCGTAGGTTTTGACTGGGAGGGACCTTAAAGCCTATCCATTCCCACCCCTGCCATGGCAGGGACACCTCCCACTGTCCCAGGCTGCTCCCAGCCCCAGTGTCCAGCCTGGCCTTGGGCACTGCCAGGGATCCAGGGGCAGCCCCAGCTGCTCTGGGCACCCTGTGCCAGGGCCTGCCCACCCCGCCAGGGAACAATTCCTGCCCAAGATCCCATCCAGCCCTGCCCTCTGGCACTGGGAAGCCATTCCCTGGCTCCTGGCCCTCCAGCCCTTGGCAATTGTCTCTCTCCATCTTTCCCGCAGCTCCTCCAGGCCCTGCAAGGCCACCCTGAGCTCAGCCCAGAGCTTCTCCTCTGCAGGCTGCACACTCCCAGCTCTCCCAGCCTTTCCTCCCAGCAGAGCCGCTCCGTCCCTCTGATCATCCCGCTGCCTCCCCTGGGCCCACTCTTTGTGCAGAGGACTCCCGGGGTTGGATGGGGAGTGCAAAGATCAGCAGCGACAGAGATTTTTATTACGGCGGCGGTTTGGGGCGGAGGGAGAAGGTTTGGCGTTTGTTTCCCTTCACGGTGATGGGCCCGGAGCCCTCTGGCGGGAAACCGAGGCCCGCTGGAGCCGCCATGCCGCCGCTCGCC
>VXAC01004736.1:185559-209710 GCA_013399225.1 Rhipidura dahli | reverse complement strand
TTTTTTTTTTTTTAAGGCAAGACTGTTGAATATTCTCTGTCTCAGCTTCTTATCCCCACTTCTTCTTTTTCTTTTTCTTTGTTATTCTCTAAGATGCTCTGAGCTAACAATGATTTCTTTGCCTCTGTTAGAATTTCTTAGCCTCCTACACGTGAAAAGTTAGGTCCTTTCCTCCAGAGGTAGTGTTTGCTACTGAAAACACAATTTCTGGTCCCAATTCATTCTGTCTTTGTTGCCTGGGTATCAGACTCCACCGATGTGACATGAAAAAAAGACAAGACATGAAAGCCAGTTTGGGCCCTCCAGCTACTCCTTTCAGAGCAGCAACAGAGAAAGCCTAAAACTGAGTGAAAACTTCACAGTTGAATCTAAGAAAATGTACACTTTCTTTATTAAAAAAACCTAAAAACTGAAAAAAAAAATAAAGCCAGGTTTATACTGTGGATTATGTGACACTTCACCTTGCACCTTAGGTTTCTATAAAGCCCAGTTTAGGTCAAACTGATTTTTGGCAGAAAACCAGGCATAACTGAGAGCTTCATATAGTTTCCATCTGAAAACATAAATCAAGCAGCAGTCTCGAGGACAGTCCAGCCAAGGTTTGCTGAACCCCACATCCCCAGACAGTGAGGCTTTCAGTGGATGTAGTCTGATATGCAGTTTTGGCTATGATATGTAGATATGTAGTTTGTTTGTTTTGCAAAGCATCTGGGTGCGAGGAGGGGAGGAAAGATAAGTGAAATGTGGCTTTTTCCAGGCCCAGGAGCCGCCCCTGGCTCCCCAGTTGCTGGTGAACAGTGGGCTCTTTTACACAGCCCCGAGTGGCTCAGCGGAAGCATGTGGGATGCAAATGGAAAAAGGGCACGAGGGGATTTTTACTTTTTTTCCCCCCTTTTTTTAAAAAAGCATGCACCACTGTGTTAATACTTTATCGTCTGTGATGCAACCAGATATCCACTCATACCTGCACACTCCCGTTGCCCTTTTCACTTTTTATCCATCCGTCTTTGCTAGCTCCTTTTCTTTTTTTTTTTTTTTTTTGGTGAAATTGTAGCTTTCGACTTTGCAACACCTGAATTTGCCAAGCCTTGCATGCTTTTTGTGCCCAGCCCCTTTCCTCTGTGCTTAGCTGTGTTGGTTATTCTCGTGCTGTCACATGAGGATTGAAACCTTTGTTTGCAGGGCAGGGTCTGTATGATTTTCTGTTGAGTGCCTTGAGATGATCAGCTTCACAGAGATATATAATAAATTGTTTTAATAAAAACACAGAATGAGAAGACATAATTTCCTATTTGTGGAATCGTTTAATGAACCCTCACAGGCTTAAAGCAACACAAAGAGAGGCTTCAAAAACCCCTCTCAGGTTTTGCTCATTTTGTTGCAATTTTGTTTTCCATGCTCTGGAAGTCTGAGTGGTTTCTAGCAAAACCCTCCACGCAGGGTAACCTCTGCTCCCTTGCAATCATTTCACTCCGATTCACAGAGGCCTGGATTGTTCCTACCCCCGACTATCCCCCAGGATTAATGCCTGTTAAAACTTCCTAACATATTCCAGCTCTTTCTGCTGCTTTCAGCATCTAACTGAGGACTTTCGCTGCGCCACTTTGTGCTGCAGGTCCGGGGCCTTATTAGCAAGCACTAATTATGTCATGGCAGCCACGCGCTGCAATAATGGCCTAATGTGCAACCCAGGTGTGCAAGAAATAAAAAAAGGGCAATAAATAAATGCTTGGTGCAAAAGGCTGCGTGGATAAAAGGTGAGGCCGTTTTTATACCTGCAGCATTTGAAAGCTGGCGAGAAAAGGCGAGTTCCAGATTGTGAATATGGGGTGAAACCCAGGGCTCTCACACTGGTGAGGTCTCTGGGAAGGGTTCCTGATGTGGAGACTTGAACTTTGTCCTGGCTGTGGTTGTGATGTTTCCCTGGACAGGCAATGGGATGCTGGATGCAAAACTGCATCAACAGACCCTTCAGAGAGATGCTTTGGGGTCAGTGGGGCTCCTAGAGCCCTGTCAGGCCTTGGAAAACCTGCTGTCCTTGTCAGCAGCAACTGGAGAAACCTTTCCACGGAGCTTTGCTTCTCCTTGCAGAGTTTGCCCAGCTCCTTCTGTTCGCACACGTCTTTCTTGAACGCCTGCTTCCTGCTAGGGCCTCTCCTTCTCTTGGGTAAACATTCCTATTTCCATTCAAAAGCTGAGAAAATCCTGGTTCTTGGGCAGTGTTTGAGATCCCACACACCAACCCTCTCAGTATCTCTGATGGAGAGCAGCTTCTGAGGTGTTGATAACATCTGTTTCCACAGGATCGCCCCCCAAAGCTGCGGTGTCCTGAGCAGCCAGGGGTGTCCGAGGGGCACTCAGCAGCCCTGGCTCTACCTCTGAAACCACAACTGCTCCCACCAGCATGAGGGGCACTGACTCATGGGTGCTGACACCCCTGCTGCACCTATCTGCTTGGCACCCCTTGTTCCTTCTGATTGAATTAAACAACTGTGAAACTAAATAGAGGGGAGGCTTGAGCAGGGCAAGCAGAGGAAGGAGAGGTTGGCACTTGCGTTGCCTTGTGCTATAAGTTATTGTTTTGATGCAAGAATGGGGTTAATTCCACTTCATCAAATAAAGCACTTTTCTCAAGAAGGAAAGTTGAGGAAATCTTCAAGCTGTTGCACAGATAATAAAGATAAATTTAGGGGATAGCTTAAAAATTCCCCCTAAGATATAAAGTCATAATAAGCTACTCACCATAGTTTGGGTGATAATTAAAATACCTGTGGGATATGTAAGTGTTGCCCTTGAGAGCTCCTGTCCTGCTGTTGGAATGTATTAATTACTCATCTACAGGTGATCCTTGGGTGCTGGAAAGCTACAAAGATACTCAATGACTCTTTAGGACTGAGAGTCAGCCTTCATAACACGGATAGAAATATCTTTCTTGAAAGCCTTGACATAATTTTTGCATAGGAGTTAATGGTTCATGTAGAAAAGCAACAGCAAAGTTTTAAATCAAGAAAAAGAAATTGGTTATTTCTTATGTTCTTCAGTATTCATTGGTTCATAGGAGGGTGCTCCCTGAACTACTCTCAAGGAGCCATCAAAGTCTCAAATCCAATTTTTCTCATTTCCCAAGAAGCCAAAGGGATTCCTAAGATTTGATCTCTATTTCTTTGCTTGTGGGATGTGTATATGTAACCACATAGTCAGAACTTATACTTTTACCTCATTTTCATTGTTTTTATTGCTGTTGTATTGGCTATTACTAGATTTTATTTTTAGACTTTAGTATTAGACCAGCCTAATTCTTTAAAATAAGAAAACATTGGAGGTATTTTTATCACTTGTTTCTTTTTAGAACATATATCTAGGTCTTAATCCGAAGTGTTTTGAATTTTCTCAGGAATCTTCCGCTGCCTTGAAGAGCTTTGTGCTCTGGTGTGCTCAGTAAAAAGGTCAGACCAAAGGAATATGTTGGCTCTGCTCGCGCTTCTATAAAAGGAAACCCAAAAGCATTTAAAATAGAAAAATGCTATCTTTCTGAAGCACGGGCTTGCAGGGCCAGACGTTTAAGCCTCCCCAGAAGCCGGCAATAAGCTCCTCGTTTAATGTCACAATTAATTTAATGGGCCCAGATAGCAGAGGGAGGTTTGTGTGAGTTCATGCAGCCGTGCCCACGCGGGCGTTCACCGCACACCGTGACATTACCCTCGGAACAAGGCTCTATTAACATCCAGTCCAGTTCACAGCTCTGAGCTTGCCAGCTGAAAGCTGAGCCCGCTCTGACTCGGGCTGCCTTTGAAGGAGGCCGAGATAAGGCAGCATTAATCTAAGTGAGTGGTTCTTTTTTGCCCAAAGGGAGGGAGCTGGAGCTCCTTTGGGAGGCCAGAGACCACCTGGGCATTCATCCTATCGGGCCACAAATCAGGGTGTTAATAGCTTGTGTACAATAGCCTGTCAGAACGAGCAGGAGGTATCTTGGCTGCTTCTACAAAATCGTCAGAAACAGTTGGGGTTTTGTTTTTTTGGATTTTTTGGGGGTTTTTTTGTTTGTGGTTTTTTGGGTTTTTTTTGGTTTTTTTGTTTTTTTGTTGTTTTTTTTTTGTTTGTTTGTTGTTTTGGGTTTTTTTTTGTCTCTGGGACAATAAATAGAAATATTATTATAACACAGAGATTACAACCCCATTTAATAACTCCTTGATAATCACTGTAAGTTTGTGTGGTTAGAGTGAGATGTAGGTAACCCCACAAACACAGTTCTGTGTGTACAGGTGAGGTGTTTTTTGAGTGGAGGATTGTGGAAGGAAGCTACCAGGAGTGCAGTTTTGTGGGCATTTTGCTGATGATTCACTCAGGAAAATGGTCACAGTTTCAGACTGGAATTTTGGGAGACGGGGTTGTGCATTTTCATCTGGAGAGCCCTGAGAAGTTTCCACAGACTCCAGCAAAGGCCTGACAAAGGTAGGATCAAAACTGAGAGGCTGTGACCCACAAGTCCTGCTGGTGTTCAGCATAAAGGAGCTTTAGTTCCACCATGGACCAGGTGTCCTTCACAAAGATTTGATATTGGAGGCCTTCTGCTTATGTATTATCCATATATTAACATTCACACTGCCGTGCAGCAAGGCAGACAAAAATGTTTGTCACACTCCTGACTGGCAGAAGTGCTCCCACACACAGAACAGTCCCACTGTGGGGTCCCAGATAGCAAATGAAAGCTCTTACAGAGAGGGACTCACACAGTGACCTGTTCAGATTAAAACTTGAACATCCAGCCCCTTTCTTAGAGCAACAGACATGCTGGTGGCAGCCAGACAAATGAAAAAAGAGCAGATACTTTAATACTGCAGCCACTTCTTGGTTTGAGGAGTCATCCAGTCAGTCTTGTCACTCATTCCTAAAAGCCTTTCCCATCCCTGGCCTATGCCCACCGTGGCACTGAACGGGTGACCCATGTCCAGGGACAAAGCATGAGTGGTCAATATTCAGTGTCTTGTAAGAACACAGAAGTGGATGTGGAATAAACACACACCTCACCACTCCAACACGAAGAAGACATTCAAGAAGACATTCATTACAACAAGCGTAAATTCATTTCTCTAAACTCTTCACACTGAGGAGTGGGGTGGAAATGCAGAGCCAGTGGGAGCAGGGTCGTGGGGCCTGGGAAGAGAACAGGGATATGGCTCACCTGTGTAGGGGTGGGGTCAGGAGAGCAAAGGCACAGGTGGAACAAGACTTGGCAGGGGATGTGAAGAGTAACAAGATGAGATTCTGTAAGTGCAGAGGTCAGAAAGAAAGGCCAAGGAGAGAGCAAAGTCCTTACCACTGCTAGCAAAGAGAATTTGGGCATCACTTGATGAAACTGAACAGCAGCAACATCTCTGTGGCCTGATGAGATGCATCCCACATCCTGAGGGAGCTGGCTGGTGCTGCCAAGCCACCCTCCATCCTATCTGAGAAGTCACAGCACTCAGGCAGTATCCTCAGTGACTGGGAAATGGGAGACACCAATCCTGTTTTTGAAAAAGGGGGGAAAGGAAGACCCAGGGAGCTACAGAGCCGAGAGCCTCACTCTGTGCCTGGGAAGGACAGGGAAACATCCCCATGGAATCCATGCTAAGGTACACGCAAGAGAAAGAGGGGATTTGAGACAGCCAGAGTGGCTTTACCAAGGAAGAAGGGGAGTCTGTGTCCAGGGGAGTCCTCAGGGCTCTGTCTTGGCACTGGTGCTCCTCAACACCTTCACCAGAGGAGATGAACAGAGCACACCCCCAGCAGTCTGCAGGTGACACCAGGCTGAGGGTGCAGTGGCACCCCTGAGGGACAGGATGGCATCCACAGGGACATGGACATCCCCAGGAGTGGCCCATGGGGATCTCATGAGGTTTAACCAGGCCAGGGGCTGGTGCTGCCCCTGGGCTGGGGCAATCCCAGACATCAGGACAGACTGAGAGAAGAATTCATTTGGATCAGCCCTGTATAGAAGGACTGGGACGTTCTTGTGGATGAAAAGCTGGATGTGATGAGCCTACAGTGTGTGCTCACAGCCCAGAGGGCCCAACACACCCTGGTCTCCACCAGACCAGTGTGGGCAGCAGCGCTGGGAGGGTTTCTCCTCCCAGCCTCCTCCTCCTCTCTGCCTTCTTGGGACCCCAGCTGCAGAGCTGCCCCAGCCCTGGGCCCAGCACAGGAAGGGCCTGGAGCTGCTGGAGCCAGGCCAGGGGAGGCACCAGGATGCTCAGAGGGACGGAGCAGCTCTGCTGGGAGGAAAGGCTGGGAGAGCTGGGAGTGTGCAGCCTGCAGAGGAGAAGCTCTGGGCTGAGCTCAGGGTGGCCTTGCAGGGCCTGGAGGAGCTGCAGGAAAGATGGAGAGAGACAATTGCCAAGGGCTGCAGGGCCAGGAGCCAGGGAATGGCTTCCCAGTGCCAGAGGGCAGGGCTGGATGGGATCTTGGGCAGGAATTGTTCCCTGGCAGGGTGGGCAGGCCCTGGCACAGGGTGCCCAGAGCAGCTGGGGCTGCCCCTGGATCCCTGGCAGTGCCCAAGGCCAGGCTGGACATTGGGGCTGGGAGCAGCCTGAGACAGTGGGAGGTGTCCCTGCCATGGCAGGGGTGGCACTGGAGTGGCTTTAACCATTCCAGGATTCCACAATTACCACTTTTCAAATAGCAGCATTTGGAGATTGATGGAGCTCCGTGTCTGGTGAGAACTACATTAAATAGCAAAATTTATGGAGATGCCATTCCCATGGCATGTCGTGGCAAAGAAGTCCAAAAAGGCTGCCGTGAGAAACATGAGGGAAATATTTCAGATCCTGATGATCACATCTCTGAGTGATCCCGTTTCTGCAGGCTTTGGGTGCTGAAACATCAGCACACTGTACCTGCAATTTCTGTTCCCTTTTATGCTCTGTTGTTATAATTAGCCTCACACACCACTTTATGGTCAAGAATTACATTTATGACACTTGGGTAGGATGTCAATGCAACGGTAAAAGAGCTTAATGTGCAGTGCTCACAGAAATGTTCCTGCTGCCTTTTTAATGTGTATCATTTTCCACTGAGAAAATACCACGAAAATACAAAGAAAATGGTTTTGTTACATGAAGTGCCAAAGCACCTCCAGTTGCTAAAGAGTCATTTTCAAGTTGAAAACGTCAGGGGCAGGGGTACATTAGAAATGAACATTTTGGTGCTCTCTTTACAAACCTGTGGAGGAAAATAAGTTCAGCAATCATAAACTTCCACTTTCTTTTTATCGCCGTTAGAAATTTCTCTGCCTACAGCCCAGTCAACAGCAATTCAGCCGTGATTCATGGGTTTAAAGCCTGAATTATGACAAAAGGAGTCATAAATTGCAGGAATTATTTTACTCTAAAGATGATGGAGTATCTACTCTGACCAGAAGACTTTTAATCCATTATATTTCTTAAATAAATATGCCCAGGCAACTAATCACTTGCTATTAGCACTCTCCTATGATCACTTCAACTAACATAACAGTGTATCACTTAAATAAACTGGCAATGTGAACAGGGTAGATTTATGGGCTTTAATTTCGCAGCTCACACTTGTCTCTCTTGCATTTAAAACAAATACCAGAATGTAGATGTTGGCTGATGTTTGTAGAATCCATTTGTTCCATGTTTTGAAAGCAACTGTAGTATTCATCAGCCAGTTTGGGATTGAATTTTAAAAAAAAAAAAAATCAAAACAAAATAAGAAACTCCAAGCAAACCCAGCTAACTAACAAGGCAATAAAAATGCATCTGGGTAATATGGTAACATTGGAGGTTTTTTTTTTTTTAATTTTCATGATGATACGTTCTTTCTCCAGTGGAAAAGGTATGGGAGGTGCTGGCAAAAATTCTACAGCTCTGCTCAGTTAAAGAGAGTCCAGTAAGTGTGAAAAGAGGTGTCCTAAAGGGGCCCCTGCTAAGCCAAAGTGGCAGATGTCCACTAGAAAGGAGTACCAAAATTGCAGTGTTTTGCCACCAAAAAGGTGCCCAAGCAGGTCCCATTTTACCTGGTGCAACAAGCATGGCATATCCATCAGATGGTGTTAGCCAATTCAAGTTATACACCAGGATTTTCGAAAAAAAAAACCCCACAAACAAAAAAACCCCCAAACCCAAACCCATTTCAAGCATAAAAACAAGATTTGAAAATTTTAATTTCAAATGAAATTTTTAAAAATGAAACTGAAAAAGCTCGCTAACACTGGTGGCAAAAGATGTAACTTTTAAGGCACCTCTTCCTCAGAAATGACCTCACCTCTGCAGCAGCTTCTGCGCATCACCTTTCCTAAATACACCCAGAAGTTCCCAAGGGCAGGAGAGTCAGGGTGCCTGAGGAGGTTGGGGAGAAGTCAATTTCTCACTGCTCCATTTGGGTGAATCCCAGCACCTCCATTGGTACTTCCCACCTGCCACCAGAGCTGAAGAGAGGACAGATCCTTGGCTTTTAACTGATGGTTTGAAACAAATAAAATAAAGCAAAAATAATAAAAAATAAGAAGACCCTCATTTCAGGCTGATCCGAATCTGGCGTTTCAAGTGAACTCAAAAATTACTTTCGGATTAAGCAATATGTTCTCATTCCTAAGAAATGACTTTGCTTTGGATTTAGACTCTTAACTTAAAGGAAATGTGGAACAAAAATCTAGCCTAAATGGAAATCCCCAAAATAATCTGAAGTAATGCTTGGATTTCCGTTTTCTTCCTGCTTCCAGCTTTTCCTGGACTTTCTGGGAAGTTTGTTTTTTTTTTTGTAGGACAAATGACTTGGCAAAAATTACATTTTCGTTTCCAAAATGTTACGATGTCACCACATCCCTGTGTTTCACAGAAAAAATTTTAGCCAGTTCTAACCAACTAATTAATGGGCAGCTGTAGTAAGCACAGCTCAGAAAGGGGTTATTTCCCATTAATAACCAGTCCAGCAGTTAAAAGGGGAAATAAAACCAATTCTCCTGTTTGATTTTAGGGCAGCATTTTCCCCAGTGCCCAAAAGATCTGTCATTTATCAGCCTGTTATCAGAAATAAGAATTGCAGCTGGGTTTGAATTGAGGTACCTGTTGCTGAGAAAGTCTTCGGGGAGGATCAAGTTTAAAAAAATCCACTATTTTTTTATTAGCTGGGAAGGTGCAGATCAGCTCTATTTTATTAGTGATTTAAATTTCCAGTACACTGATTTCTGATCTCTGCAAGTGAAAAAGAGAATTTATTAAAATGGCAACCACTTACACCCCGTCCCACACAATTGTTTCAAGTATATATCAAAACTGATAAAAATCAAGCAAAAAAACCTCTACCCCCCCACCCCCCCCACCCCCGGCAAACTCATTAAAATCAGGATTATTTCTGTGTTTGGTTGTCTTATATATATATTTTTCAGTATTTTCAGACTACTGCTATGCCATTAAGACTTTAAATTACTGAAGGCATTGAAATAGGAGCTTCCCACTCTGCTTAGGTCCGGGCTTGTTTTGTGAAGCCAGAGTTAGGATTTGTCCTTAGGGAAGTCCTTGTACAGTCAGCAGCAGCCAAGGCATCTGCTCTGGGCTCATTTGAGAGGGTGAAGTTGTTCACACAGCAATGCTGCAACGTGTGGTGATTCAGCCTAGAAATCCAGGCCTGTCCTCATCCCGCGGATCCCCCTCGCATCGCCCTCCAAAATTAATTCACATTCCCGGTGCTGCAGGAAGCATTTTCGCAGAATCTAAATATTCGCTTTTATTTAGCTTGCCAGCATTTTATGGAAAGCTGCATGTTTTCAGGTCAGCAGCCAATGGAATTCTTTCAACAGCTGCCTCCTCCTGTTTATCTCTGTCTGTCAGTAAAGTAAACTCTCTTCTGGCTGTTTGGGAGTGGAAGGATTCTGCACCGCAGTGTCTCAGAGCTGTGCTGTGTGAGGCAGGGATGGGCTGTCCCCAGCTCAGCAGGATGGTGTCCCTGACCACAGCAAGGGGCTGGGCCAGGTGGCCTTTAAGGATTCTCCCCAGCCAGATCACCCTGTGAGTCTGTGATAATTTAAAATTAATTTTGCTTCTCCGCTCGGATCTACCGAGGTCAACACCTACGAATGGCGCCCCGGTTAATTTAACATGTCTCTTGATCCAGTCTCTTTGTGTCTGGCTTTCCTGCCACCCTCCTGAACTCTGGCCCACACCAGCACACAGAGAAGAGCTCCCCAGGAACCATCTCCATCACCTCCCACGCCCCAGAGCAGGCGCACTCACTCAATTTCATCCCAGCATAAATTGCTCCTCACCCCATTGGTGATCAGGGATTTTGTCTTATAGTGCTTGCACGTCCCTCAAGGACTCTCCTGAAATCCTCTCCCCTCCGACTGAAACACTGCACTCCACCAAAAACCACCATTGAAGCAGAATCCTAATACTGTGGGAGGCAAACAAGCAGCTTACAGCATTTCTGTGCTCCAGTCAGCCTTGCCTTTCCCACTCCATGAGAACAGCATCTCCAAAAGGCTGGATTCCTCCTTTTATTTGGCCATATGTTCTCACTGTAACTATGTTCTTTTCATAACAACCCTACACTAACCATACATTATTAGCCCCAGGAGACACAAACTTCATTTTAGCATTTTCTTGTAAGCACTGTTCAAACCTAGGGTATAATATAATGTCTTTTTTTCTCCTCCTCTGCTTACATTTTAAGTATAAGGAGATGGTAAGTCAGTTCTACAAAACAAACAAACAAAAAAAAAAAAGAGAAGAAAAAAAAAGAAATAAAAATTCATCTAGCGTGGAGCATCCAAATCTGAATTATTTTCCTGAAGGAAAGAGTGTGCAGGTGGTAAAACATCTGTTCTCTCTCTGGGCTTTAGGTATCCAGCACTGGCTTGTGCTTTGCAACTCCTCTGCCATATGTGTCTCTTACAGAAGGTTTAACACTCACTTTTTGGACTCCCCACAACATTTTTAAAATCAAAAGAGCAGAAATGCTTGAGCAGTAAATGACAGTATTATTTCCCAGAGCCTCTGCAATGAAAACTCCCTCAAAGTGAGTGTTTTGGCTTGCACGAGGTTCTGTGACTTGTCTGACAGGAATCAATGCCCTGGTCAGGTGTAACTCACCCCCTGGCTGACAGACCCAACACGGGCATAAAGAACAAACAAATTCTTCTGGGCCTCGCTCCTGCACTTTGGGGAAAAAAGGTTTGTATCAGGAGATCTCAGAAAACCCTGTGATGTCTTACAGGCCTCAAGCTGAGGCCTGTCAGGGTGTAATTACCAGATGCAGACAGCCCCCATCTCGGCGTGACTAAGCTAGTTTTACACCGGATAAGTTGGAATTGTATTTATTTTCATTTCACAACACACTCATAATTTTAATGAGCCGGTGTGAGATACGAGGAGGAGAGCGAGGCGCCGTGACCAATCCTCTCCCTGAGCTGCTGGGCCTGGTGTGTGATGGAGGCCGCTCAGAGAGAAACCGCTGCCGACGCCTTCCCTGGGGCGGACTGGGGAGCACGGGGGGCACGGGGAGGAACAGAGTGCTGGCAACAGCCGGGCAGCAGCAGCAGGGCAGGGATTGTCCCCTGGTACTGCTCAGGGACCCCCTCAGATGCTGGGGGCAGCTCTGGGCCCCTCATGGCCAGAGAGCCCTGGAGGGGCTGCAGCATGTCCAGGGCAGGGAAGGGAGCTGGGCAGGGGCTGGAGCCCCAGGAGGGGCTGAGGGAGCTGGGAAAGGGGCTCAGCCTGGAGGAAAGGAGGCTCAGGGGGGACCCTGTGGCTCTGCACAGCTCCCTGACAGGAGGGGGCAGCCGGGGTGGGGGGGTCGGGCTCTGCTCCCAGGGAACAGGGACAGAAGGAGAGGGAACGGCCTCAGGCTGGGCCAGGGGAGGCTCAGGGTGGACAGCAGCAGGAATTTCCCCATGGAAAGGGTGCTCAGGCCTTGGCAGGGGCTGCCCAGGGAGCTTTGGAGTGCCCATCCCTGGAGGTGTCCCAGGAAGTGCTGGAGGTGGCACTGAGTGTGACAAGGGGGACAAGGTGGGGACTGGGCACAGGCTGGACTGAAGGGTCTGAGAGGAATTTTCCAGCCTCTGTGATGCTGGGATCTTGAAAGGAAGCAGGCAGTTACTGGGGCTGATTCCCTGGGACGAGGCTTGTTACCATCCATCCATGATTAGATCAACAGCCATAACAAAGTCTCAACAACATTGCACTGCAGCCCAAAAGCACTTGGCCACACAAACCAAATACAATTAATGGACTGTGTCTCTCAGGCTGAAACACAAGAAATGTTTTTCACAGCAGACAACGTGATGCAAATGTGTGAAAAGGCAAGGGGAGACCAAGATGTTTTACAGGAAGACACACAGGGGGACGAGAGGATGTAACACAAATTAGACCTTGCCCAGCTGCAAGGCTGGAATAAAAACCACATTTTCCTTCTGCTGACTAACAACAAGAAGCCTAAGGATGCTCTGAACCAGCACCTGTGCCTACATCACCCTTTATGGGCTGATACCTGTCCATGCAGCTGCTGCCCAGGTGCCGACTTGCACAGAAAGGCTTTCCTGCTGCAGTGGAGGAAAACACACACACATCATTTAAAAGGGGATTGATTATATGATCTCCTGAAAGTATCACCTTTAAATACCTGAATGTGGAACTTTGTGGCTCTGGCTGGAGCACGACTCACTTTGTTGTGTCAAATACCTTGTCAGAGCAGCACTTTAATCTCTGGGGGCTGAAAAGGAGATGGTTTGGTGCAGGGACAGACTCAGCTCTCACCCCCGATGGAAGGACACCAGGACCACGTTCAGTGCTGCCCTATGGGCCAGGGAGGGCCACACAGAGGGGCAGGGAGGAGATAACACACTCACCTCCCCATAAACCCACCCAGCAGCCCTCCCCAGGTCCATCACAACTCCAGCAAGTGCAGGGATGGTCCTGCAGCTGCTGAACTCTCCAGGCAGGGCACAGTCACCTGCCAGTGATCTGGACCCTCAGGGACAGCCTCTGCCAGCTCGCATCTGCCCACAGCAGAGGTGAGGAGCAGCTGCTCGGGGACAGGCAGGAGGAGGGCAATAATTATGACATTTCCCCAGTGCTCTGCCAGCCCCCAGACACTGCCAGTCACGGGCACCTCCTGGCCGAGCTCTTGGTGGCCTTTTTCCAGAGCACTTGGCCCATTCCCTGAGGGAGCTCTGCTGGCTCTCAGCACCCACCCTGCCTGCTGGCAGCGAGCTCAGGGTTTGCACAAAGAGCTGCTTCTGCTGTTTGTTTACAGGCTTGTTCAGTTTGTTTCTTATTTCCCCTTCAGCTGTGCTTGAAGCTCTGCTATTGCTCCCCAAAGCACTCTCACTGCCTTTTGCTGCCTTCCAAACCCATTTTGCTCATGCCACAGCCATCTGACACACCCTTTGTGGATGGAAGCGTCTGGGGACACCAAAATGGGGCCCAGAGTTTCTGCTTATGACTCTGGAAGGTCACAAAATCCATCAAACGTCTGAGGGAAGAGGCAGCTTTTGGTGGGACAGGGTGCAGGTCTTCAGCCAGCCCCGTGTTAATTAAACTCAGTTAAACTTAGAGGTGAGTTTAACCCACAAGTTATCCCAAGTTCCGTTTTTGGCATTCCTGGGTAATGTAGAGCATCCCTCAGCAATGAGAAGAGGAGAAGGGGGATCTCTGGAACTGCACCCACCTCAAGGACCGGGGCCACCAGTCCTGGGCTCTTCCCTGCTATAAATAAACCCATCAACCTCCTGTTTTTCAAGGATTACCCCAACCCTCCAAAGCACAGCCAAGGGAGATCCCTTTCCATACATCACCCCAAACATCAGAGCCCTCCTGTCCCTAAAGTGCTTCTGTGCACTGTTTGGCTGCTACCTTGGCCAGTTTTATGCACTTTAAAACTGCCACTTTTCTTCAGAAAGCACACAGCTCACATCCCTGCTCCCCTGAAGTCTGCACGAGGTTTGGAGTTGACTGCAGTGTGGTGGGGACTTGACTCCTTCATCCCCTCCCCAGCGAAACCCTCCCAAATAATCCCGTGCCCACAATAGAAAGCAAGTTATTACAAAAGAGCTACAGCACAAATCTAGCCAGGCAAATAAAGAAAAAACACCAGTGGAATTTATAGAGACATTTTCAACTGCCTCAGAGGGATTTCATTTTGAGAAATTGTAGTTTCAGGGCTGGGTGTGGAGGAACCTTTTTGGTGACCCAGTCCCAGTGAGGGGCAGGGTGAGTGTGCCACAGTCACAAGCAAGAGGGGAACATAGGGATCAGGCCAGCCCTGAGAGGTGTGAACATCAGATTGAGAATTTTCCCCTGGGCTGGGAAACAGAAATCACTACAAAACAGTAAAAAGCTGCCCAGAATGTGCCTGCCTCCGTTTCAGCCTCATTTTTCAAATTTCCCCCAAAACCACTTATGTACTGAGGGGAAGGGGAAAGGATAGGAAGAACCTTCTGTGGAACCTACATATATTTTTTGTGAAATCAGAGGCTCCTTCTTTCTTTTTTTCTTTAACTTGGGCATCTCCTCGTGCTGTTTAAGTTAAATTTCTCATTTCAGGGTCTTGAACTGGAGTGATGAAACCAAACAGGGTCACCCTCACACATATCATTGTTTTGAGAACTTGCCAGTGGTTTTTGAGCATCAAACTTTGGTCTAATTTGGGGAGTTTGACTTGAGAGATTTTCTTCCTGCAGGAGTCCTGAGCAGGTCTGAAGGTTTCATGGTGAGGAACACTTCTGATCAGGAGGAACATATGTCCATATACACCTCTGCTTAGGCTTAAATAAGCAAATTCACCTCCAAAAAGATGTAAAAACCTGACCTGAAGGCAGCTGCACCATCCATTGAAACTGGTGACAACATTGGGAAAGGCCCTTGCAGCAGTTCCACTTGGAGAAAATTACTACTTTGCTCCTCCACACAAAACTGAAAGCAAAATCAAGATTTAAATAGGAATAGGGAAAAAAAAAAAAAAAAAGCAATTGCAAAACAACAGCTTATTCTGGGCTCACAGCACCTTACAATGGAGCAGTTGCAATAAATCATCATCCAGTCTGGCCACGGAGCTCGGCTGAAGTCAAAGGGGAAGACACAACATTCCTGGGAGCTCTCAGGAGGAGCCCTGTCCCATCTCTCCAAGGCTGCAGGAGGCCAACTGTTAGGCAGAAATTATTTCACTTCCTCCATGCCTCTGCAGCATAAAACATTTCTCTCCCTAAACCAGCTCCAATTAATTTATTGCGGAGGTTTAGGTTAAAACGTCTCAATTGCTCTTTTGTTCCTGGGACGATGCTCTTGTTTTTTATAGATATTTATTAGTGCAGCTTGTAGACAGCTGATTTCATTTCCCATCTCTCTTGGTTTTGGCTCTGTGGTGGGAAGGATGGAGTCATGAAGCTGAAGCAGAGGCAGACACAGGGAGCAGGACCAAGGTTTTGTCTCCAGCAGCCGTGCTGACACCACAAGGAGCTGTTCAGGATCAGACCTTGGGCTGTTCTTTTGCCACAGACCTGCCACAGCCTTTGAGATAAATGTGGTCAGCCAGGCAAGCCTTGAACATGACCAGTTGAATCAAAGCTGATCTCAGACAGTCTGAAAAAGATGGAGTGCACAGGAATGCCTCCAAGCAGAAAAGATCCAAAGCAGAGTGAATTTTATTTAATTTGTCCTGGGTTCAGGATCACTGCAGGTTCCTGGGCAGAGGAGATGGGGATGGCCTGATCTGAGCAGAAGGCTGGTGATGGTGGCTGCGGAGCTTCCTCCACTGCCATGTGAACAAATTCATGGTAACAGGAGGGTGGAGGGCTTGCTCATCCTCAGTCAGGGGTGTTGGGTGATGGTTACTGCCTGAGCAGCAGGGTACCTGCAAGGGTGAAGATTTCTCCCCTGCATGGGAAGGGAATTATTAACCACATGCTCACTGTGTGGAAATGCTGCCACAGAATATTGTCAGTACTTGGCTTCTTAATACAGCAAGAATGCAAAACCTTGAGCACAGCATTTCACATTTTGATATATTTTTAATGACTACTTAATGTAGGGATTCCTGCACTCCTCTGTCTCCTTGTTTCTTTGCTGCGTAAAAAGCTCTCCCAGTGTCTTTGTAAACTTGAGGTGAACCACTCCCCTGCTCTCCAGCCATGGCAACAGTGGCCACCTGGTCATCACCCAACCACCCACAAGCTTCAACATTTCCCATCTAAATCCCCCCAGAATGCTCAGGGGGACAGGCAGGAGCATCCCCTGGGAGCACACCCTCCCAGTTCAGGGGAGGCAGAATGAAGACACCCAGCTTTTCCTGGCTGCCAAAGCACTCAGGGTGACAGTCCCAGGCTGAACATCTCCATCCACGCATTTCAACCCTGCCCAGGGAGTAATCCACTCAGATCCTTCAGGGGCAGCAGTTCCCCGTGACTTGGGACACCACGTTAGGTTGAGTTCCAACCCACACTGGGTCCCTGGGCTGTCCTCACTGTCCTGTATTTTACTGCCTTTCTCTGTTTTACATAGAAGTGAGTCTGGAGGACAGACTATCTCCAGTCTTTTCTGTCAGAACTCTGACTTTCGGTTAAAATTGAGTTTCAACATCATCCTTCAACCACCTTGGAAGCCAAAGAGGACCTTGCAACACCTCAGAAAGGGCTACACAAGGAAACTGGAGCAGGTGATTAAACTGAGTAAACCAAGGGCTCAGCCCTGGTCTCTCAACCAGCAGGAATCAGAACCACGCACTGGAAATGAGATGCAGAACTTCAAAGTTATAATTAATTAAGCAGGGAAAGAAGGACAGTGGGGTATTATATCCTTTACTCAGAGCAACATAGGAGCTGTAAGCTGTACTGATAGTTATGAACTGGATGCTACAGTAAGAGTTGCATAAAAACAGGTATTTAAATATGTACCTTTGTGCCCTTCACAGAGTGGATGTCTGCCTCTGGACACGAATTTTCCATCCAATATTCCTCTCAGACTCTCTCAGATAAACAACAGCTCTGTGTGTAGGAGGAAGATAATAAGGACAGCATTTTCCACCTTCAGTGTTAAAAGTGGTTTAATATGTTTGTTTCCTGACCAGGAAGGGAATTCCAGCAAGGAGCCACTGGTTTGATTCCCAAAAAGCTGAGGCTCCCAAGAAAACCTTTACAGCACCCAGGGGGAGATGATCTTCAGAGTCCTCTTCCAACCTCACCTGCCCAGTGACCTTGTGAGGCTGCAGGAATGATGGCAAAGCGTTCCTTGGTTAAATATTTCTGTACAAGGCAAATGGAGCCATAAAGAAACCCAAAACAGAGATTTATTTCCCTCCCAAGAAGAAAGCTGAAAGTAAAATGATCATCTTTTTTATCCAGGGCATGCACAAACATCACCATGGATGATATTAGAATTCAGGGGGGAAGGAAAGGGGAAAAAATGGGGAAAAAAAAGTAATTTCTGGCTCCTGTTGTCACCTCTGCCCAGTGGGACAGCATGAAATTCAAGGCCAGACAGTGCCAGGCTTACCAGGTCTACATCTTCCACAGGTTTCACTGCAGTTCCTGCTTTTTATGCCAATGCCTCTGGTGAAAATGCTGAATGAGACTGACCCCAAGACTCATCCCCAAGGACCTCCAGAAACAATTTCAGCTCAGAATTTCCCTTCTTAGAAGTGTTGGTCTTTGAAAACAGAGAGACTTTCAATTTCCTAACAGTAGCAGATGAATATTGATGACTTCTATGAAGTCAATTGATTCTGGAGTGTAATTATAACAGCAGGGAAATCATTTAATGGTCAGCAAAGGATGAAAATGCAGATGTGGACCAATATTATATGGAAAGAAAGGTGAGATAGAGGATGACAAAACAACACCAAAATGAAATTTGGGAGAAAGATTTTAGGAGAACACAGACCTTGTGAAGAATAAAATAGAGAAGGGAAACATTTATTAAGAAAGAGGGAATAGCCCCTGCTGAGAGGACTGATGGTTGATCCTCAGTAGGATAACGAGCTCCTGGGCATTTTTCTCAATTAGGATTGCTCAGAAGAAGTTCAAATGCATCACCTTCAGTGTCTCCAAGCATCCTGGACATGCTTTTATTGCCTTGTTTTCCTTGCACTTTGACTTCACTGTTCCCATATTTTATTTTTCTCAGAAAAACAGAAAATAAACCAAAAAAACAAAACAAACCAGAAGCTTTGCCTTCAACATTGACCAGCACCTGAATCCCCACGTGTAAAGACTTTTCCTTTCCTCAAGCACCTCCAGGCTGATGGATCAAACTGCAGAAGCTGTCACGGCCAGCTACACTACACCAAATATTTCCAGAAAATCACATTTATACACACAGTCATTTATACATCACAGGCACAAAGAGAGGAAGAATCCAGTACACAAAGAGACACACACACGAGTGTCTGCTTTGGGGAATAATGGTGAGAAGGTAGTTAAAATAGTGATGCAGGTTGTCAAAACATTATCTCAAAATCAAACTAGCATTACCATCCCAAAGGCAATGCTTTATGCAGCACTTCCTCAAGAATTGAGGGTTTGTGGGGTTTTTTTCATCCAGAACTTTCTTTTTTCTCTCTGTTGAAAATAAATACTTTTGAGCTGCGCTTTTTGAAGTTTGCTGGATAAAGTCAGACCTCAAATAAAAAATTGTTTTGCATGAAAACATGCATTCTGTTTAAGTAGTTACATTAAAGGTAAAAAACTCCAGATGAGTCCAAATCTTTAAAGAAAACATGTTTTTTTCTTCCTGTAAAACAATGGCATGTTTTGTCTTCCCCAAAAAAATACAGTTTAAAGTAGTGGGAAAAAAAATTACCTGGGAAATTATTTATAGATCAATATCAAGGAGAAGTGTTAACAAAGAACCTTTGAAATTCAAGCTGTGATTCCTAATTTTGGTTTATCTACTGCCTTGAAAAACTAATTTCTGGACATTTTTCTCTATTTTGTCTGCTGTCATTTTGGGTAGGGGAGCAACAATTGAGTGACGTGAGATCTCACTGGCACGCCTGGGAAACATGGTCTGACAAACACAGAGCTCTCTAGAGAACCCTGCTCACAAAACAAGTCTGAGTTTGTCAAATCTGCTAAAGAAGGGGGCGAATGGAGTGAGGATTAAACCCAGAACTGTTCATGGAGTGTTTGAGCCCAGAGTGCAGAGAAGATTTCTCTGCCTGTTTTGAAGGATTTTACCCCCCTGGACAGCACTGTTTTTGACCTTCGTCCATGGAGAAAACTGCCAACCCTCGGGGAGGAAATTGAATCCACACTGGTGTGAACTGGGTGATTGTGATATTATGTAATATTGTCACAGGGTGAAAAATTTAGAGGTTTTGGGTTTGTTAATACAATAAACGGATAAAAGGTAGAAACTCCAAAATGGAGGAATGTTGTTGTTTTCCAGACCTTCTCTTTCTTCTTCTATTAGTCCATATTCTGCAGTAGAAGCAGTTTGAGAGGATTGGATAAAGAATTCCACAGTTCCTGTCTATGTGTCAGAGTGATTTACCAAATATTGGTCGAAAAGTAAAAATGTCTTTCATTTTAAGTTTTAATTGGATGATTCACCTTTAAAAGACAGTGTAGTCTTGATAAAGCTGCCTTTCTCTCTTGCATTCTCTGCTCTGTGCTGTCAGGGACTCTATTTCTCTGATAAGAGTTAACAAACAACAATCTGAAAGCAGAGAATGCTGAAGGTCCCGTTCGTGTCTCTCCCCCATCCGGGGAGATCTAATTAAGGCACGGACATAATTAAGGCCCAGAATGTGTCAATGGAGGGATGGCAAAGACCTGGGCTTTTCTCAGAGACAGCCAAGCAACATCTTAATTTGGCAGGTTTCTAAAAAATGTATTACGAGGCATTAGCACTGAGCTCCCTTCCCAAAGACCACCAGGTTAATTTGAAATGGATTTCACCTGTCTTGGCCAGCTGGATCACTGGGAGGAAAGAGTTTAAAGGCAAAGGAGATATCCTCACTTCTGCCACAGACAAATGCACTTCCTGAGGAAGTTTCACTGATTTCCTGCAGTTTCTACCTCTGCTGCCACATCATGAAAGATCCACACAGGCCTGAACTGATTTTGAGACTGGCAGGATTCTTCCCCTTCGAACTGGACTGGAAAATGGAAACTTATCACAAAAACTGCCATTCCTCAAATAAATCTTCATAAAAGGAGGATTTCACCACGACTTCCCACATAGCTGAGGACACTGACACAGTGTCAGGGGAGCAGAAGTGTCTGTGTGTGTGCAGACAGCCTCAGCTGGGTGGGGACCGTGTCCTCCCTCCGTGCCCAGGCAGCACCACTGAGCTCACACACACCAAGGTGTTTGTCCCCCATCATGTAACTCTCTGCTCAGCTCCTGGCCTGACTCTACAAACCTCAAACAAACAAACAAACAAAAACAACCAAAACCCAAAACCAACCAACCAAACAAAAAACCAACCAACCAACCAACCAACCAACCAACCAAACAAACAAAAAAAAACCCCAACCCCCCAAAAAAAACCCAAAAAGCCAAAAACAAAAAAAAAACCCTCAAAAAACCCCCCCAAAAAACCCACAAAAACCACCAAAAAACACCAAAACCCAAAACAAACCCAACCAAAAAAAGGAGAGAAAAGAATAAACACTCTGACAGACTTCACTACACATGCCAAAGGCGTGTAACATTTCCTATTTGCACGACAACATTCTGCTATTGGAAACCCAGCAGTTTCCTGAGAGTGAGGAGTTTTGTGGGATGTTCAGCTCCATTTACCTCCATTTTCTGCTGCAGGCACAACTGAGCCAAGCTCTGGCACTCCGGGTTAAGTCATTGAACATTTTCACTTTAAAACTGAAACCATATACAAGCTTTTTTGCTGAAAGCATTGTCAGATCAGCACTGGAAGATTTTAAAACAGGCTGTGCCTATGAATGGGTGCATGAATGGCTCTTTTGTGGCCCTGTCACTTCTCAGGCACAAAGCCTTTTTAGCAAGCAAAATATTTTGGCCATTCTTATTTTTGCTGTGTGATTTATAACACTGTCCCAAAGCCCTTTGTGGATTTAAAATGCTGTGACCCTGGTTTTTTCAGAGAGGAATGCTTAAATTTAATATTCCCAGATCTTCATGGTCTTGTGTGAAGCCTGCAAAAACTGACAGGGATGCTTTTAATTGAACATAGGATGGAATTCTGGCAGAATCAGAGCCACTTTAGAAACACTTTACCAAAGAGTTTTGCAACCCATGGAGCACAGAGGATTTCAAAGACTGACTTCAGTGGGATTCCTTCTGCAGAGAGAACTGGGTCCTCCTGTATTAAACAAGAACTGATTCAGGCTCTTAAAACTGCAAAGCAGGAACCTGAGCTCAAAGTTTAGCTCTTCATTTTGACCACTGAAAGTAAGTGCATGTGAACTTTGTCTTTGGTGAAGCCTTAAATGTAAATGAATGCAGGAGTCTGGGGCAAGACAAGCTCAGGCATTAACACACTTTGGTAACTACTGCCTTTATTCATCATGTCTAATAAAGAAAGACAAATTTGATGTATTTTTGGAATGCATTTTATTTTTCTTTTTTTAAGAAATCTCCTTAAATGAAAAAGCTGACGTATTAAAAATGACAATTTTAAACGCTGTGGGTTTCTACAGGAAGTCAAAATAGAGTCAATATCAACTTTAGTAGCATTTTACTCCCAAAAGCAAGAATACCTTATAATGCACAGTGCCACAGAGAACCTTCAGACATTTCTTCATATGCTTTGACACAGAAGAGACCATTCTAAACTCACACCTGCACCTTAAACAAAGCTGGAGATGATTTATCCAGACCACTCCTGGGCTGAGCTGGGGAAGGTTAAGCACAGTGGTAGTTTAGAATCTCTTCATTCCTGGTGTCTGGGAAAGGATTGGTCCTGAGCACAGAAATCAGAGGCTGTGAGGATGCAAAAACACACCAACAGTGGTCTCCCTTCCCTCATGCAGGTCACAGAAGGTCCACACAGTGGCTAAACTCAACTTTTAGAGCACCACAGATGAGGTGCAGCAGGGTCTGCAAACACACGGTGCAGAGCGGGACCAGCGCAGTGCAGGAGGGTTTGGAGCCTCAGAACCCAGATCCTGACTTTCCTCTATGACAAAAAAGCCTTCCAGTTTGTAGCTTATCCCTGCTGGAAGCACCAGTGCCCCTGCTGCCCAGCCCAGGTGGGGCTACATGTGCTCGAAGAGGTCCTCTGGCTCACAGGAGTTCTCCAGGGTCTCCAGATCCCAATCCGGGCAGCGCTGCCCCGGCGCCGCCTGCGAGGCCAGGCCAGGCCTGGAAACAAAGAGCAAAGGGATGTGAGACAGGTTTGGAGACAGATACAAGCTATCCCAACATATATTTTGGTTTTGGTCAGGTTACACCTAGGAGGAAAGTGGTTTCTGTGAGACCTGATCACTCGCTGAGGAGGCAGCGGCAAAGCAACCAGAAGAAATTCAGTTTATAAAGGTCACAGCTGCAGCTGTTCTGTTTTAAGTTCTTTAAACACCCTGAGAATGACCATTTCACCCACAGCTTCCACATGGAGAGCTAGGAAGAGCAGCACAGATGCAGAAATCAAGATAAGAGACCATGTTCTCTATTTCTGCTCTCTCTCCGAGACGTGATTCCAGTAAAGACAGCTCTGTCCTTGTGCCTGGCAAAGTGATGTATCCAGTGATCCCAAAAAAAAAAAACCAATCCAAAAAACCATGGCATTTTCAACAGCTTCTGATCCCTGTAGGAATTACTGTTATATATATATATAGGCTGAATCCACAAAAAGAGCCCCAAATCCTGCAGAGAAACCTTTTCCTCTGCGAGTTTAGAGGAGATTTAGTCACAGGGATGTGACAGGCAGGGATGTGGCAGTCACAGGGATGTGTTTCCAGCGACAAGACATTCCAGCATCAGTCACTGCCTTGAAAAAAGGATGTGATCTCCCAACCCCAGGAGCAGGGAATGGGTGCAGGAAGACAGGATCAGACCTGGTGTGCTGTAATGCAGGATTTGGGAAGCTGGACCTTCACCAGGGTTGAGGGTTCGTGCCCAGGTTTATTCCACTGGTGCAATCCTGACACAAAGGTGAAAAATTCGTGTATTACCCAGGATGGGAAGAACTAGACAGAAGTGGTGGAGAGTTCTACTCTCCAGTGGTGCCCTGTGAGGGCTCAGTGCGATGAGGCACACAATAAAATCTTAATTTTCAGACTGCTTCAAGCATCTGCCTTGAGGTGCTCTGTGTGGTAAAGTCAATACATTTGGTCAAATTCAGCAATTTCCAGAACCAGATTTCTCCCTAACTCCTAGGAATCTCTAGGGAGCAGAAGCCTCTATAAAACACAGCAATTCCAAAAGGCAGTGAGCTCCCTGAGACACCAGGCACTGCATGACTCCCACTTCAAATTCCTCAAGCCCTTGGAGGCTCAGAGTTCTGAACATTCTGTGTTTCCTGGATCTGGGAAATGAGTTTCATTTCATCCTCCTCGTGCTCCTGGGCAGTCAGCAAAAGCCCAGTAAATGCTGAGTCTTGGATGCTGCCACTTCCCAAGAGCTCTCCAGTATTCAGAAGGTTTCCTCACCACTCTCTCTGCCACTCCAGTTCTGCAAACCACCCTAAATTCAATGTATTGCTACATCCAGCTCATGATAATTACCTCCCCTGAAATTGTAATGAGCTTTCCCTGAGAACTCTTCCAAAATGCTCTTCTTCAGGCCAGAATAAATTGTGCCCAAGAATTTTTTATATTCCTTTTGCAGTGACATTTTTATATTCCTTTTGTCATGCAGTGACACCTAAACAGGTATTTGCCTCACCAAAAGTCACTAGGATTAACTGTGAAGCAGACCTGCAAGAATTGGGCCCTTCACCAATGACCTCAGAGCATCCCATGCTGCTCTGGTGGCTGGAAATCAAGTTCTTTAAAAACAAAATGCAGGCACCAAGTCCCAGAAGAGAGTTATGGAGTTCAATCACTGAAGGTGTGCAGTTCTTTTACCTTTGTGGGTTAATCTGCAGTGAGAAAAACAGATGTGAACTCCACACAGTGTGGAGCCACACTCTGATCATTTAAATTAATTCTGAAAGGTCTCATTAGCAAATAAATTAGGCTGTGGAGGCCTTTGGAGTGTGTCTCAGGTATGGATTTTCTTTTCTCCTTTTTTTTTTTTTT
>VXAC01004736.1:43720-185533 GCA_013399225.1 Rhipidura dahli | reverse complement strand
TTTTTTTTTTTTTTGAGCATGTGCTCATTTATTATTCAGGCATGTAAGAATGAAAAGACTTCCTTGGCTATGAGGCTTCAGCTTTTTCAGCATTTTCTGATTTGGACAAGGAAGCCTGGCAGGGCTTAGGCAACATCAACAACCATTCCATCCTCATTGGCTAAAATAACAGTTTTCAACACCATCCGTGAGATCACATCTTTAAAGCCAAGCCACTGTTGAGTTTTCACACTGCACAGTGAGAACTGTTAAGCTTCTGTGTCCTTGTAGCAACATGGTCCTCATTTGGTCTCCAAAAGCTGCAGCACTGGTGCCTCTGAATGCACCCAGCCCCACTTGCAGAGTGGAGGCACCAGGCTCTTCACACAAAGCTCACCAGCAACCTCATTTTGGCATTAAGGATTGGTGATTCCCATTTGCATGGCAATTTCTTGCTGAATGCCAACAGCCTGCTTTGTGCTGTGGAATCATTCTGGACATGGGGCTCTCAGAGAGGCTGCATTTCCATATCCTGACATGGAACTGAGTTAATTTCTTTAAATTGCACAGCCCCCTCTTGCCAAAAAGCCTGTAAGTAAGGCATTCTTCCTAAAAGTTTATTCTTCTGTTGGATGTCTTTTTGAAGTCCTGCCTTTTGGTAAACTTAAACTCCATTAACACATCTGGAGAACTGCTGACTATAAGAGATCATTTCATATTTCCTGACATTTAGTTCATAAATTAAGACAGAAGACCAGACCCACAGCTGGTGTGAATCACTGGAGCACTAATAATGTCAGTGGAGCTCTGCTGACTTACACCAGCTGAGATTCTAGCCCCAGATCTGGAAGAAAGTGGTTACATGACTTGGTATTTCTTTCCAGAGCTGAGCAGGAGCTGTGAGGAGCAGAAGACACGCGAAGCTTTCGTTACCCAAGAGCACGGGGACCCAGAGCCATCAGGGTGATGGCTCCACACGAGCTGTACAAAAACCTTTATTTTCTGGAAAGATGAAGTGTGCTTGCACTTTGCCATGCCTCCAGAGCCACCCCAGCACACTGTGGTTACGACCCTACCCAAGCTTTTTGTCCTTGAGCAACTCTCATGGGATGTGAAAAGAGAAAAACCCTTACAAATCAACATAGATGGAAAGGTTTCCCAAGAAACTTGAGTAATCCAGGGTTGTGCCCTTGAACCACTACATTATTTTCCTCATTTTTTAGTAATTAACATAATTGGTTCCAACCATAAGCTAGTGTTTTACCAAGGGAGGGGATCTCAGCTCTCACCATTTGAATTTCTCAGCTTGGTTTCATGGTTCCCTGCTTCATTTGGACATGAACCTCAATGAATGCTCAATGCCATGAGTGGATAATAACAGGGGACGAAACCTGACATACACTTTCTTCAGTGTCACAAAAACAGGTGGCAGCAGCTCGTAGACAGAGAACTATTATGGCAATAACACAAGAACCTCAAATTTTTGAGGCCCCTCAAACCCTGACTAAAACTCATGGCTACAGCTAAAAAATCCTGGCCTTGAATAACCAATGTCCTGACTGGCTACTGGGCAAAAAGAGAGAAGTTCACCATAAAAAGCAAAAGGGATGGTGCCATGGAGGAGGGGAAAAAGCCTCTCACAGGAAGTGATGCAGTGAGAACACCCGCTGCAGAGAGAGCTCTTTAAAATGGGAGTTTTGAAAATGTGGGTAGGTTAAATGGAAGCTACCTGTGATTAAAAATGGGATAGCATTCCCCCTGAGAGATACGCTGGAGTGACTATAATGTAAGGTAAATTATAAAGGCCTTTTTCTTTGTAATTCAATGCAGAATGGGAAAAGAAAATAAAATGTTTTACATTTTGGCAGTACTAAGAGTATTCAGCTTCCAGATATAGCTTTTGCTGGCATTTATTCATAGAAATGATATGAAAGCATGCCCATATACTTCTAAATGATCCTGCAAAATGTAAATGCAAATGCAAGTCTTGAAGAACTTGCTGGATACAGTCACCTTGAAATTAAGAGTTGAGGGATTTTTCCCTAAGTTAGTGAAGAAACTGAGATTTTTTTCTGCCAATTTCAGTCATCTGAAGAGAGCAGTGGTGTCAGAGATCATCAAAGCCCAATCCTTAAATGCACAGAAACTAGAGAAAAATACTCAGGAAATAGCTGAATAGGAGGATTCCTGAGACATCCATGTTTGGCATTTCCCTGAGTTCAGTGTGCTGAGCACATGTAGTCTTGGTTGAGGTCACCAGACAGATGATGACGACACCACCACCACAAATAGTAATAATAATAATGATGATAATGATAATAATAATAATAATCATCATCATCATCATCATCTCATTCAATTACACAGTTAATGAAGGATATGTTCAATGCAGCAACCACAGATGCAGCAACCACAGAGTTAATATTCAACCAGGGAATCAAATGTTCCTTAAAAAGCTTCTGCCAACCTGCAACTGCACCTGCATCCATCACCACCCCTGCACAGCAGGGTAAGCCTGGAATTCCCTCAACAAAACACAACTTAAGGCAAAATTTCAAAACCCAGGACGATTGTAAATGTTGTCTTCAGCCCCTGTGAGTGACACTTTTCATTCTCCAGGACTAGGAACCATCAAACATGGGAGGATTTTGTTTTATACTTGTACAAGTTTGTGTGGTTTGTTTTTTTAGATCACATATCCTTGGAATCCTCCAGAGGAAGGAAAGTGAACTTGGAATCCCTCAAATATCACATAAATTGACACACTCATTGCAGCAAGAGCAAACTCACAAACAAATCTGCTCTACTGAGAAGATATTAATATACATCTCTGAATGGCATCACTTTTCACATCTGATCTAATTTCCAATAACTGGTCTAGATCAGTCCTCAACATTTCTATTAATCCACTGCATTTATTTAGTCCTACAAAAGAGAAACTTTGTTAGGGGCTTGTATCCTTTGAGTTGCAAATTCCCAATTAACTTCAGCTGGCATTGGTGCAGGTCCCTGTGTACAGAGAATATTCTGGTTTAGCAATATAAATACAGCCTTGGATCTTTCCATCTGATCTAACACACTTACAAATGCTTACTAACAAAGATCTACTTTAAAAATGTAATAATAGATGTCACTTACAAGGCAAAAGCCTAAACCATGTTTGTTTTAGACAAGTGGCACACATTTCTGTGGCTCATTTCCACTTAAAGCCCTTCCTGCTTAAATAAACTAGACCACATGCACGCCGAGGAACACACCAGCACCACTGCCTTCACTGGGGGAGAAACACAAATCTCTTAATCACAGCTACAAAAGTACAAGAGGAAAGGAAAAAAAAAAACTCGGTTTGTTTAGGAATTTTGTCAAGGCCTCTCATAAATCCAGCACAGTGCAAACCTATTGGCAAATGCTGGGGAAATATTCCTCGTAGTCATTAAGCACTATTTATCACACATACATTTCTGTAACACCAGCCCTGGCTAAACTGTGCCATAATCCTGCTCCAGGCTGTCTGATCCTGGGGCTGCTTGGTCTCCCTAACCCTTTCCTGCCCCTCAGGGTGATCACAGGCAATGCCCAGAGACCTCAGAAGGGCAAATAAAAACCCCTGGACTGATTTTTTGCATAGGGAATGTGTGTCCTGGTGCTCCTTCTGAAGGCAGAAGGGGTCAAGGTGCCTGTGGCAGCACTGGGGTGTGGAGGGATGGGGTTTTCCACCCCAAAATCAGGTGACAGCACATGGCAGCTACAACTGAAAGCCATGCTGAAACTAAAAACAAAAGTAAGAGTATTTAAGTGGAGGAAAACAGGAGTTAGTTCCAAGGTAAGTCTGTGCTTGCAGAGCCTCCTGAACCATGGCCTCAGACTCCAGCCCTCTGGGACCCACCCTCTGCACTGACTGCTGATGAATGGAACCCCCCACTCCACAAATTAATAACATTTAAATTATTCTGAAAGGAAAAATGGACTAGTTCAGCATCTGTGTGATGAATAGTTCCCTCTTAATACCGGACTGGGGTACTCTGGTTTAAGACAATCCGTGGACTCAGCCCAAAAAATGAGCTTTTAAAAACTCCTACTACTAAATTAAGCACATTGTTTCTCCCTGCTGAACAATTTGTACACGTACACCTGGGCACCATCAGGAGCCCATTACTGCCCAGATCATCTATTCTCCACAGATCTGCTCAGCAGGTTTTGGGTCGTTCACTTTAATCAGCTTATTGCAGAAAACCACTTTAGATCAGCAGAGCATGTGGGTATCACTCATGTAGGTGTTTTCTGATGACAAAATGCACTTAGAAAAATAGAGCAGCAGCAGTTCTTAATAAATCTGGGAGCAGTGGCTTGGATAAACTGGGAGCAGGATTCAATTTACAAGCTAAGGTAGAGCAGATGAAGTATAGCAAGCTTTTCCCCCCCCCAATAGGTTTCTGTTGAATATAAAATTGCTTTTAGAACTGAGAACTGTGCTTTACTCTCTGCTGCCTCTTAACTCCCCTTCAACCTCTCCCTGTGTTCCTCTTGACCCCTCCCCAGCCACAGATCCGAATTCATTCATACTTTCCCGAAATGAGATCAAAGCTTTGATAATTAACATCAGTCGCCTACAGTGACACCTGTGAGAGCTGAAACTTGTTCAAACAAACAGGAGGGGAATAAAAAAACCCCAAAAACCAAAAAGAAGGGGACACAGCATATTCAGACCAAACACACGAGTTCATTACTTGTTGGGTAAATGCTACAGAAGAGGCTGGAGAATGAGATTTTTAAGAAAGGTTGCACCTATCTCCAAATAAACAACAAAACCCCAGCTAAACAAAAGGATGGCACTCACCCTTTGTATTCCTTCTGTGATAATTATCATTAAATTTCTTCTTAATGAGCCACTTGGCCTTTTATTCCTGTAAATGGTCACAACCACAGAAACCAGTGACAGCCAAGCTGGGCTGCCAGCCCTCCCCCAGAGGTGGGGAGGAGAGGAGCCTAGAAAGGCCACAGGTTTCTGCAACAGCGAGCCACCCGTGTCCTCTCGAGGAAAGAACCAACAGAGCCACAAGACAAGAACAGACGAGGTGAAACTTCAAACAGCAATTTCTGATCTCTACCTGCCCACAGATCAAGGCACAGCTCCAGGGAGCTCCATGTACCACATGTCCCCTCTACCAGATGCTCCTTCTCAGGCTCCAGGCTTTCAGGGATGCTTAACCAGAAAATTAAGATGTCTTGGATAAAACTGAGGCATTTGAGGCTGGAGAATCAGGCTCGCCAGGAGCATTAACCCCCATGCAACCACAGGGAGGTGTGACACCAGTGTCCCACAGCCACCCTGCTCTCCCAGCCTGCTCAGCACCTGTACTGGCCACCTGCAGGTTCCATTTCACACATGGTGTTAGCCAAAAAAAGCACTCAGCGATTTTGGGTCCCTGTGACCCGCGTTGGGGTGGAATCAGCACCTTCCTGCAAGAGGGAAAGAGGCTGTGTCAGACAGGCTAAAAAAAAAAAAAGGAAATTAAGGGATGACTCACCAGCTGTCCATAGTGTGAGAACAGCTGTCCTTGGGTCAGCTCAACACTGCCCAGAGCCCCTTGTCCAGGTGCTCTCCCAGCCTCCAGCCCTTGGCAGCTCGGAGCCTCCGTGAGTTGTGTTTGGTGTGCTCAGTGAGTTCCAGTGCATTTCTTTTTCACATTTCATGTCTCTGTGTCCTCTCAAGGCCATGGAAACTTCCCAGGGCCTTGGAGACACCCCACACATAAAGTATAGGAGTGGAGAAAGCACAGCAGGAAGCATAGGATACAACGAGAAGGGGCAGGAACGTGACAGAATTGGATTAGATACCAGTGTACAGTGATTTCTTTACACAGCTGTCTCAACTCCAGCCCAAGACAGATTTTTACCTTCAGTTTTGACATACTAGTACAAACCTAAAGTATTCCCACAAAATTTTCTTGTTGAAAGCAGCATCCAAACCACAAACATTACACAGTTGTGATCCACAGAGAGCCTTGAGAACCTTCCCAGTGCTGCACCACCATGGAAAAATTCAAATCCTTTGCCTTTCTGCTGAGTTTCAGCACAGTGCTGCGAAGGAAATGTTTCATCTTACATTAAAAGCATCAGGAGAAAAGGGAACACCACACAGGTAGGCAACTGGAACTTTGTGAGGAGGAGGCAGGTGTCAATTAGAGCAGAGTAATCATGGATCACATATGAAACAGGTGCTGCTGCCTGGCTAAAACAACCCAGAAATATCACTGGAAATGGAACTGTGCCTGGATCTTGAGGCACTGGTAACAAATCCACTCAGTGGTTTTATCCACCCTGTGGTACTGGGAGAAAGGGACAGAGAAATGCACATTTTTCAAGTGCTCTTCCTCACCTGATGTCTCAGCTGTTTCCATTCCAGAGGAAAATAAATCAGAATCAATAGTGGGTTCATAGCCCAAAAGCACAGGGAGGACACTGCCTGCTGCTAATTAGGATTGTGACAATTTGAGCATTCTGAACTCTGATTTTGTCCGAAATGGGGATCTTTGCAAAGGGGAGAGAGGAAAGGAAGGTGAAAAAGCAAGACACAGGAATTCCTGTCTAGAAGAGCAGATCACAGCCTGGGATAAAATCTGATGGTCTGAATGGGTAGGTCAGATAGTACAGAGTGATGCAAACCATTTAAAAAACCTAGTTGTTCAAAAAGCCCCTTTTTTTTGGTAATTTTAAAGCACTATTATAAATACAACTGGTTGTTTGAAAAGTCTCCCAATAAATCTGGCAGACCAAAGACATTCCTGGTATCATTAGGGGGGAAAAAAATTCAGAATTCAGTCTGAAGCACAGGCTTTCAGTTTCAGCGTAGCTTAATTTGTTCTTAAATAACCAACATCACTTTTTAAATAATTTACCAGCCAGGGTTTCAATCCATTCTGCATTTTCATCCTTGGTACTGCTAATGTAATAAAAATATTGAGGCAACAGTAACAGAAGCTCATTCTAAGCCTGGCAGGAACCAACAGGAGCAATTACAGAGAGGGTTTGCTGAGTTTCAAGCCTAACACAATCCTTTGGAGTCCACACTCTCCCAGTCCTAGAAGGAAAAGACTGCAAGCTGTTTTCTGATGGGAATGCAGTGAGGCCAGGGGAACAGACCATTTAACTGCAGAGCACCACAAACACTCTATAAACACCAGTAAAAGTATGAATGTGAAGAATAAGTTTGATATTACTGGTGAAAAATTATGACAAGGGCCTCGAGGGCCTTGGTGGGGTGAGGGAAATTACAGAGGTCTTGTTTCTGGTTTCTGTACCCACAGAAAGGGAGGCTGTTCAAACCCAAACTACTCCTGCCCTTCCCTCACAACAGTTTGATGACCAGACAGGCACATTAAACTAAATGTTCTTAACAGCAAGAGCTCAACAGGCAGGAGAAAAAGTTGGAAGATATAAAGAAAAAAACCTCTCTTATTTGATTACTAAAGCTGTACAAAACCAGAGCAGTGAGAAATGCTCATGCTCCCAGGCAGAATTTATAGAGCAAGATGTTTCTCCTCCTGTAAGCATCCCAGACCTGATCCCAGCATTACAGAAATCAGCAGGTTCAGAAGGTTTGGCAGTGGACTGGAGGCCTATCGAAACCACACAGTTCTCCTCAAGGCTTAAACAGAAGAAAAATCATGAAAGGAAATGCCTCTTGTAAGAACTTCTCTATTGCTGCTGTCAAAAATGAGAGGGGATGAAACCAGCCATCCCCCTTTTGCAGAGGGGGATGAAAAATGGGATAGCATAAACATCCAGGACAATCCTTTTGAAGTTTGGATCAAAAAAAAGGAATGAAGCCTCGGGGGCAGGGGCAGGGGAAGGGAAGTTGCTGCTTTATCACACTGAGTCATTCATCTTCAGCACTTCTGTGTGTCTATCCCATGTCAGCAATCACAAATTAGGCAACGGGAGACTGATAAAACCAGACATTCCTAGAAAACTCTTCTTGCAGATGATGCTTAATTCAAAGGTGTGGGTTTGTTTTTTTTTTTTTTTCCCCTTCCAGCAGTTGCCTGGAAAGACAAAAACTCCACTGAAACTGTCTCTGGTGACCAGCGCAGATCAATACGAGGCGAACAGCCAGAATTAAATCAATAAAGGGAATAATGAACCTGAAGGCAGTTCTCCTCACAGCAAAACCCCCAGATGATTCCAATTCCCTCACAGACACTGTGCTGCCTCACCAGGGCTGACTGCCCTCCACACAGCTCAAAGCTGGAGAGCCACTGTGCTGCTAAAAATGCCTTCATGATGATTAAATACCTGCAGAATGATCAAAAATGCAAGTGTTACAAAGCTGGGTGAGGGAGAGAAAGGCACGGGACTCCTGAGGACCACTCAGAGCAAGGCAAGCCTGGACAAGAATCCCATTTCTGGAGAGGCTGTCAGTGTCAGGGCGAAGGTGGCAGCTGGGGAGAGGCGAGCAGGTGTCACACCACACCTCACACACAGGCTGTTCCCGGCGTGGTCACACTGCTCAGGTGTACCTGTGTCCCAAAACAGTGCCAGAAACGGCTCTTCTCCCCTCTTAGTGCCTTTCCTTCACTGGTCCCAGCCTCCCTGTCTGGCACAGCTTGGTGGCAAAGCCCAAGCGCTGCTCTGCCGGGAACAGCAGCACAGTAGCTCTGGCAGGAACCCAGTGTGGCTCCAAACTGGGAGAAGCTGGAGCCCTGCCAGCTGCAGCACAGGCGGCTTTTGGTGGTAGGAGTGGGTTTTCAAAAGGTTGAGTATGCCACACACTCCAGCAGAACCTCCAGGAGATGATGTATTGCTGCCCTTTCCAAGCGTGAACTCCCTTGGAGGAGAAGCGAGGGCCAGAGTGGCTGACGGCTTTGCTGAGCTGGTGTGCTCACAAGAGCTTCTTTGTGCAATAGGAAATGAAGAGAATCCTCTGGGGGTGGAGGGGAGGGGAAAGAAAGGGAAGGGAAAAGATTAAAAAAATTCAGTGTGGAAATAAGAATCGTGTGGGCTGATCCTGGCTGGACACCCAAGCGCCCGTCAGAGCTGCCCTGTCACCCCAGCCCTCAGCTGGGCAGGGCAGGGCAGGGATGTCACAGCTGGGCTCTGCTGCTCCTGCCTCCTCAGGGGCTGGGCTCCTGACACTCCATCTCTGCTGCAGTGTGGGGAACCTCCCCGAGGAGACAGCCCTTCATGAACTTCTCTAGCACAGAGATGCCCTCCATGGGGTCAGTCCTGCGGGAACTGCCCCGGCGTGCGACCCCCTCGAGGTCACAGTATTGCCACCAAACCTGCTCCAGCCTGGGCTCCTGCCTCTCCACAGGTCCTGCCAGGACCCTGGTCCAGCAGGGGCTCCCCAGGGGATCACAGCCTCCCTCAGGGATCCCCTGCTCCAGAGTGGGGTCCTGCAGGTGGGTCTGTGCTCCCCGAGCACCTCCTCTCCTCCTCCTCCTCCTCCTCCTCCACTGACCTGGGGGCTGCAGGGCTGTTCCTCTCACATATTTCCCTGCCCAGCTGCAGCTGCAAAGGTTCTTCCCCCCCTAATCTGCCATCCCACAGATGCTGCCACCAAGAAAAAAATCACGCCAAGGGTCCTGGTGAGGTTGTTGTTAATGCAGAAAGCACAGTTAATTAAAGCATGCCATGTTAATGGCTATTTTGCAAGGCCAGATTCCAACTCTGCCATCCAAGGGAAAAATAAAGCAACCTTAAACAAGAGATTTGGAAACGGATTTTTTTTTATTTTTCCAACACATCTTGAATTCAGTTTGCTAAAAGTGGCTGCCTGGCCACTCTTGCAGCCTCTGGGCTCAGGCACTCATCACATCCTGCAGTATCCCACCTCCACGAGAAACCCAAGGAAATAACTGTGGCCCACAGACCCCCTGAGCTTGTCCCTTCAGAAATGACAGACATTCAGGGAGTTCTGCAGCACCAGAGGCGTTCCAGAGCCTGACAATCTGACTGTATCTGAAATTGGAGGCTATTGAGGAGGAGGAGGAGATGTTCTTGCCAGTCCTGCTTGGAATAAGCTATGTCTGTGAAGCTCTGTACATAAATATATATATATATATATATACACATATACATACAATTATGTGTAGGCAGCAGGGGATTGCCTGGCTATGCTTTTCAGCCAAATCAAAGATACACATTAAATGTACGTCCTCATTAATTCTAAGAAACATTGGGAAACCAGGGCTTTGGGCACATAAACCGATGACCTAATTACACCCATCCACACACAGCATTTTTCCTACTCTCAGCAGATAAAATGCTCAGCAAGCCCTGCTGCCCTTCCTGAAATTCATTGTGCAATGTTCCTGTCACCAGTGCTGCTCTGGTGTGCCTTAGATGTGACTGTTCCAGAGACTAAACCACACACGCTGACAGAGAGTCATCGGGTCTCCCTCGAGCTGGAAACACAGAGTTTTGGGAAAAGACATAAAAAAAGAAAAAAAGCCCCACAAAATGGAATGGCATGTTGATTATGCATGAATGAATGCTGCAACACACTGCACCTGAAATGAAGATTACACTCCCTTTTTCACCTGAGCTTTTAAAAGTGTCCTCCCTAGCCCAGAAAGATGCCACTGGTATTTCCCTTTCAAAACACTCCAGATGCATAGCTGGGCTTTGGGATTTGTCAGGCACATGATGGAAAGCCAAGGCATTTAGTTTATATGTTTGCCAGACAAAGTACACTGATATTAAGCACCAGTTTGAATTTGTTTTTGAAGAGCTTTTTTTCAGTGAGGGGAACAGAAGAGTCCTGGGACAGGGCAGAGTTTATTCCCAGCTTTTCTAGTTTCTGTCACACAGCTGAACTCCTGTTTCTGGGTGAATACACTACAAGCAGTCTAGAGGTAAATATTAAGCCAACAACAGCAAGGTGAAAAATGAACATTTTCTCACAATCCTTTTCTTACAGATCATAGTTTCTGTACATTGATCACTTCGACTTGAATGGCTGTGCTGAGAGAAACTCACTAAAAGGGATCTCCTAAAACCAAATGATCAAACATGCCTTTCTCTGAATATTTGGGCATCACAGGGGAATTTAATGAACGTGAATTGAGGTAAGTCCTCTGATCAGGACAGCCATGGCTTCACGTTTAATGGAAATTTCCAACAGGTCTGCAGTTACCTCAACAAAAGACAGGGAAAAATAACTTCACATGCATTTATCATAGCAATTCACCCTTACAGGCTATTTTTCAGCTCAAACAGTTAATTTTAGAGCAGAGAGGAGTGTATCTTGCTTTCTGTCAAGATAAACACTTGTGACATGCAGCACACAGAAAATAATCCAAGATGACAGAATTGATTTTGGAAAATGACACTCACTAACACAGCTAATGATGAGTAATTCCAGGTTGGGATTTACCAGATTTGATCTGAACCATAAACTATTTCTTTGTCTACAGCTCTACAGAATAATACTTTAATGAGACTGTGGCAGATTTCCCCCACAAAAAAAAAAAAAAAGCAAACCAAAAAACAACCCTTATTCTAAAGACAGAACTATTTCCTCAGAGCAGCCAGCTAGTGTCTTATTGCACTGATGGCATGGTAATCAATGCCTATTTTTAATTGAGGGGATTATCATTGAAATAAAGACAGATTGCATTTGTAGCTTGGTTGGATTAGTTAATTTTCCATGAAGGCATTGCGACGGTTTCATCTCTTACGGCCTGATTTGTTTCTTAACCGATGCATTTCACGGATTAACTCCTGTCCACAGACAGCCCTTCTGCACTCCTGCCTGCCCCCACTGCCCTCCCTCTCCTCTGATGCTGCTCTGCACATC
The DNA here is from genome assembly GCA_013399225.1 of Rhipidura dahli. Classification (NCBI taxonomy): domain Eukaryota; kingdom Metazoa; phylum Chordata; class Aves; order Passeriformes; family Rhipiduridae; genus Rhipidura; species Rhipidura dahli. The sequence goes on along the minus strand of VXAC01004736.1, from coordinate 173,754 downwards.
ACAATCCTGTTCTGTCCGTGCACAAACAGCTGAGCCAGGATTACAGACTCCTCCAACTCCGGGCTCTGCCAAGAGTGTGAGAGCCCAGCATGAAGAAGCAGTTCAGGGATCCAAGTTCCTGTTGCCTAATCAGTCATTTCACCCTGGCCAGGAGGCAGTTGTGCCTCTGCTGAGGTTTTACGAAAAAAAAAAACTAAAAAAAAAAAAAACCCAAAACCAAACGAAATGAACCAAACCAAAAAAAAAAAAACCTCCCATGAATTATATGGCAGCACAATGAACTATCAATTACTGACCCAATTTGCAATGCTGGGAATCAAATCCCAAAGAATCTAAATGATCAAAGAGGAGTCGTAGGTTGCAAATTTTATTGCTGTATTTTTACTGGAATACAGTTTACTCCTCCTAAAATCTTCCGTATTAACACAATACATAGTCTGGAGCTGTTTAAACAAAACCTCATTCCACAGTTCTACATTTCAGGGAAATTGGCCAAGTAATAAGACAAAGCATTTTCTTTAGGGTATTAGGAAAAAATTAGGAAAAGTTTTGAAAACTCAACTCCCATCCCTAAAGCCTTAAACTCTGGAAATCAACCATAGAGCATATATTTTCCCAGATAATGAAAAGTACTTGTAATGGATTTTACAATTAAGTGAATGAAAACTGCGACAGGCTCTGCTAGGGGATTGTCAAACCACTGCAAAGCACTCACTGTTACGTCAAACCCACCATTAAACTTCTTGTGCATTTAGCCACAGGCAGCAGAGAAGAAAAAACATTTTACACAGAAAGAGCCCCCCACCCCCCCTCCTCACTCGGGAGATAATGACTTAATTTAACTTCAAGAGAGGAACGTGAGGGTAATAACTCAGCCCAGGGGATGCACGTGGCACAACGCACATGCAGCTCTGCAAACAGCACTGGGTTTTTCATTGTTGTTTTCCCACTCCACATCCCGTTGATGTTTTGTCAAAGGCCCTGGAAGCAGGAGAGGCACAGACTCGTGCTCGAGTTGGCAGCAGCGAGGCTGAAATGGATGAATTTATGGAATTTTTGCTGCTGCCACCGGCCACAGCTTTCATAGAAGGCGCTTCAGGAAGGAAAGAATCTCTGGGCGCTTTCCAGCCAAGTGAAGTCTCCTGGAGGAGCTGAGGCAACACCAAACCGTGGCTGTAAATCAGCTTTCCCTGGTAATTCTGACAGGGCTGTGCCTTCCAGCATCTCACCTCCTGCCCCTTTTCTGGGGGGAGGGATGGAGAAAGACCTGTTCTGAGGGAACTAAAACAGAATATGTATCAGTAGCATCCCAGCAGAGGGGTTTTTTTGCTGGGTTGTTCGGCTTTTTGAGTGTTTTTTTCTGTTTGGTTTTGGTTTGGTTTTGTTGGGTTTTTTTCCCTGTTCTTTTCCATAGTGGAAAGGCAAGAACTTTTTTTCTTCCTTTCTAGCACTTTATTGCCCTTGTGTGTTGTCACTGGGGTCCTTCACACCGACAGGTCTCAAACATCTGAGCCTTTTATTACAGCACTTGCTTCAAGTCAATACTTTTTCCAGTAATTTTGCAAAACAGGATCTTGTGCACTGAAGAAAAGAAAAAAAAGACCCTACTTTGGGTGGAATCTCATTCTGCCAGTCCTAACTTGACTATGATAATCCTCCTGAAAGAAACACTCCTGGTAGCAGGAACCTGTAGGTTCAAAGAGGTAAAGGCACTAAAAGGTGTGATACCATAAAGATGTCTAAATTCCAGATTATTTGGGGTTGGAAGGGACTTCTGGAGCTCACCCAGTCCATCCCCAGGCAGGGTCCCTGGGCAGCTGCTCCATGCCCCTGCCCCTCCATGCACACAAGTTCTTCCTCCTGCTGGGCTGCAGCTCCTTGTGGTTGATTTGATGGCCACTGCTCCCCATTCTGTCCCTGGCACCCCGGAGCAGAGCCTGGCACCATCCTCTGGCACCCTGGGAGGTGTTTGTGTGCATTGATGGGATCCCCTCTGAGTGCTCCCTTCTCCAGCCTGGCCAGGCCCAGCTCCCGCAGTCTCTGCTCAGCACAGAGATGCTCCAGAGCCCAAATCCTCTTATACAACACACAAGAGCCAGAAACCTCACCCCACAGGGGGTCACAGCCCTAGACACGGCTAAAAATCTGCATAATTAATTAAACAGAATGCTCAATTTCAAAGGAATAAGCAGATTTCTGTAAAAACCACACCGGGCTGTTCTGTCTTACAGAGATGCTGAGGCTGGAACTGAGAAAGTCCCACAGCACATCTCCTCCCTGCACAGGAGCTGAGCACTGGGAGCACGGCAGGGCTCCTGCTCCACAGCCCACACACAAGCTGCTCCAGCTGAAACTGCTCCTTCACGTGGCTGGGGACATCACTCAGCAAAATCAGCATCCCTTCAAATGGTTGCCGTGGTACCCTCAGTGAAATCCCAGCTTCCAGCGTGTTCAGCCCAGCTCACCTCAGAACATTATTAAAGCCTCGTTGCAAGAGGCATGGGGAAGATGAGGTGATGCCTTTTATCCATATAAATAACTTCTGAGGAAACAGGGTGCTCGACAAGGAGTCAGGATGCCCTGACAGCTGAGAGGAAATTGCCAGAATTCAGTGCCTGCACGTCTATCTGTGCACAGACCTAGAGCTGCACTGGCTTTCTTGCATGCACAAAATAATTAATTTATCTATTTACATTGGTTTTCCAGAGTACAGAATTAGATGAGGGGTCTTTATTTACCTTACAAAGGACCATGAAGAGAAACAAGCTCTGTGGAGTTTTTCAGGCTGATCTGTTTCCCCCCAAACTCTTCCCCATTATTAGTATTTTTGCAGCACACTGTAAAATTCAGCCAGAGATGCCGCTTCATTTTTTCCTCTGGAAACATTATTTTGCAAGCCAATAAATATAACTGACAATTTCTTAATATATTGCCCAAAAGCTCTTTCTCATTTTAAGTCATCTTTCCTAATCCCATTTCTCATATTACATCCTCTGCTCCCTGTTGATACTCTTCAAGCCTTATCAAATGTTTCCTTTGTTGTCCTGTAGCCAGCCTGTATGTATTTAACCTAAACCCATCCCTCATAAATCCCTGCTCCAAATACCTTTCCTGTGCTTGGTGTTCTTCCCTCCATCCCTCCAGCTGTCAATATCTCCCTGCTAACGAGACCTCAGCATCCCCAGCGACAGGAGCCCCCTGCTTAATAAGACTAAAATTGAATTGGTCTTTATTGCTGTCAAATCAGTATTCCAAATTAATGCCTAATTTGCTGCCAGTTACTACTTTTTAAGTCCCTTTTGGCACTGCTGCTTTCCAAGGTTTCCCTCACCCCCAGGAATCTGTGTCTCAGATTATTTTTCCCTTGATAGGCTGGCACTAATTAATGTTCCTAAAATGCTTTTAAAGTGGAAAGCGCCATATAAATATTAAGTATCCTTATCTGTGATGGGAAACGTGCCCCATTACTGTTGTCACATAAACTTCACATCAACACACTCCGTGCACAGCCCTCGGTCATGGGCACTTGATTTCCAACAAAGCCCTGCTGACTGAACACAATAATGTGAAATATTTATGTGTGGGCTGTGCACACACAAGGGCTGGGCCCTGCAACACGTGTGTTGCACTCACAGAACGCAACCCAAACTGCTCTGCTGTTTATGTATTTAATGTAAACAGAAACCCAGAGCAGTTTGCAGCTTTGCCTGTGTGTTTCACACCGATTTTTGCTGTGTAAACACTGTCTCGTTGAATTATTGGCTGCCCAGCAAGGCCTGGTGCAGGGGGTTGTTCAACACTGAATGAAATGAAGTTTGGTGAGTTTCAGGCAGCTTGGGTATTAATCATTCAGAAAAAACAAAACGAACAAAAAAGGCCTTGTGTTTTCCCGGCCTGAGCATTTCCTACACTTGACTTTAATGGGTGTCATTTCCAATGCTCTGTTCCACAAAGGACTGGGACACATTTCTGCACAATTTAACACCTTGGAACCATGGCCAGATGATGGGGTGCATCCTCCACTGCCACTGTGGTGCCCTGAGGGACTCACAGCTCATGGCTGGGGGTTTATGACACATGAGGGGACGATGAGCGTGGGGGGGACACAAAGAAAGGAAACCAACCCAGATAATTTGTTAAAGCAGGCATTAAATAGGTTGGCAAGGTTTGTTCTTCCAATAGGCTGCACTCTTGGACCTCGTCCAATAAATCACTTACCACAGAACTCAGAGGAATTATGCAGAGATATGGAGGTTAAATCTTTGTTTTACACATTTGGTTTTGGTTGGGATCAGCACAATCAGCACCCACCAGCATTCACCTACCACTTAGCCCAGAGGACTTTTCATAAATGTCCCAGGTTGTGACTCAGGAAAATCTGTGATGAATTTTCTGCAAACCTTGCTCCGGAGCAATGGGGATGGCAGATCTTCACTTCCACCTGTACTGTTTTCCAGCAAAACCATGAACTGTGAAGCACTTCACCACATTCCCTCTTCATCTGAACTAGAGTCCCTCTAGAAAGTTCAGACCAAAACAGAGAAACCAGCACTTAAAACTTGTTAAAGACTACAAGAAAGCCATTCCATCCAACCACCCGATGCTTTTGCATGGCAGGCTGCATTTGCTGGGCTCTATGAGGTGATGCTGCGGAGGAGGACACACCAGGTTTCCCACCCCCCAAAAAAGGCCAGCAGGTTGTTTACTTTGGTGGTTATTTGGGGCAGTACAGCACACAGCCAAAGCACCAGTCACACTACCACGAGGCCAGAAAAAAAATCTGTGCTTGCCTCCCTTATAAAAGAGAGAACAGAGCCCTGAACCTCGTATAAAATGTCTAGACTCTGGATAAACAGTCACCAGTGCTGGTGCTGCTGCTGGTTACTGAATTACCACGGGGACAGTGCTGTGCATGAGTGTCAGCCCCACTCAGGGATGAGGAGCAGGGCTGAGATGATCTCTGAGATAATCTCTGCCCTCCCAGGATCTGAGGATGCAGCCACAGGACGTTTCCCAGGCCTCACCCCACCCTCACACCCAGCCTGCAGGTGATCCTCAGCCCAGATTCCTTTTCCACACGGGCATTTCTGACCTCTGAGATGCAGCTGCAGCACGGGAGCACTTGCAGTATCTCTGTCACTATTGCTATTTTATCTGCAGTTTGTAACACCAGCATCCTCAGCAGCAGGACAGAAAGCAAGCAACTCACAAAACACCACCAAGGATTCAGGACAGTCTTCACATAAACAAGGGAAATGTAGGTGAATCAACCAAATGTAAAGGAAAAGGGCACATTTTGCTAGATACAGGCAGCTTATTTAAGGAGTGAGGTAGTCTTTGTTGTAGTTCCACTCTATTGCCTTGATTGCTCAAATTCAATTTGCTTCATTTTCCACACATTGAAATTACCCTATTGACTATTACCCTGCATGTGTTTGCTTCAGGTTTTGATTCCTGGCACTGCTGCTTTGGTAAAAACATTTCCTGTATTCACACAAATACCCAAACAAAAAGCACAAGCAGTTTTTATTTGCATTACTGTTCCTAGTAAAACACAACCAGAAATACACTGAGGTTGGTGTGCAAGGGATTTTTGTCAAAGATGTATTGGAGGTGATTCCAGCAAACATGCAGGAAAGCTCACAGCCCTTCTAGGAAGCTGAAAATGCCACATAAAACAAACGTACCTATCACCAGTGATTACCTTCCCAGGTGTTTCAGTACTGGGGAAAGTATTTTTTTAAAAAAAAAGCCAGCCTTAACATGAAAGAACAGCACCTGCTGCTGTTCCCACAAGCAACAGGTTTGAAAGACCTAGAAACTGGGACAGCCTTAAAGGAATTTTCCAAGATTTCATCCAGGAATGCCTCTCCTCTGGCTGAAAACCATCTGGGCTGCTTGCTGAGCAATCTTTAATCAAATTGTCTGTGACAGAGAGAAACATTCAGAAGAAAATGAAGAGAAGAAAATCAGGTCCATTTCCACCAGGGACCTAAGCAGCAGCCTCATTTGAGATTTAAAGGCAGAAAAAGTGGACAAATGTGCTATTTCAACCTCATATTCCAAGTTACAGAGGCACAAACAGATAAAAGTGTCAGTAAAATCAGCTTGCTTTTACTGCACAGTAAGCTCTTGTGAATAACCAACTTCTCCCCAACACATTTTTTAAAAGAATAATTTGTTCCTAGTCGAAAAGCCTGTGTGCCAAGTTTCAGCACAGAATAAAATCTTTACAGTGGAGTTATAAATTTTTTTGAAAAGTGGGTTCTATGTACTCACACTTAACCATTACAAGGGCAGCAGGTGTCACTATAACAAATGATGTAAAGTTTAATTTAAACATCAGAGAACACACTGAAATACTTTGGAAATTGCCACAGGTCACTTAACATTTTATAAGGAAAAAAAATAATTAAAAAACCCTAACTCCTCTCCCTAACATTTAATTTTTTTTTTTTTCCCCTACAAGGCAAAGTAAAGAAAACACAGACACGGATTCTTTGTAATTAGCAGGACTGTGGTTTTACAGCCAAACACGGGCCAAGAAATGAAAAGTTAACAAATCATTAGACAACATACATTGCTGTGCATGAGAACCGTGGCAATCTGCAGAACAGCTCAGGATACACGAGCATGAGGTCAACTGTTTTCAGTAGATAATTGCTGAGTGCAAGCATCCTTGCCTCACAGACAAGGCATGCAGCAGCACACAGGGATTCCTGGCAGCTCCCAAACAATTCTATTTGCCCACCATGTTACCCAAACAAATAGAGGGAGCCGTGGTCACTAATCGCAGATGCCATTTAAATATTGAGGAGAGGAGAAAAAATAATTCTGTTTTCTTTCCTCCCTCCTTCCACTTTTCTGTGAATCACCGGTTTCCATGGCAACTACACTGTTTACAACACAATAGCCTCTTCCTCTCCTTGCCCGGGCTCCCTGATGGTGCAAAGCACTTTAACACCTACTTCACTTTAAAGCCTGGGGACCCCTACACAGCACTGGGGACCAGGGGAGGTGTTCTGCTCAATTCAGGGGCAAAAACGGGACAGGAAAGAAGTAAAAAAATGCGACATCAGTTTGCTTAGAGACAGCCCTCCAGTCTGTCCTTTTCATTTTAAGTGGTTTGATTTTCAGCATTGCCTGCAGGTTTCCACACAGGAATCCTGTTCCTGCTGAGCCAGATTTTGCTCAGGTCCTACAAATATTGCTGATCAGTGTCTTGCTCTGCATCTCATCACCATCAAGGCCCGTTGGAGCCCTTCGTCTTCTGGAAATGAACATTGTAACCTAAGGAATACGAATATTATCTCTTAAACGTAATTTTTTTGGTGGTTTTTTTGGTGTTTTTTTTTTTTTTTGTGGGTATTTTGGGGTTTTTTTTTTGGGGTTTTTTTCTTCTTTCTTTTGCTTCAGCATAACAACTCTGGCCCCGATTCAACAATGCACTTAAGCATGTGCTTAGTTTTAAGTAGATGAATAGGCCTGTTGAAAAAATGCTGCAGTTAAGCATAAAATTAATAATATGCCTCAGTGTTTTGGATTAGGCTTTAATTGCAGGAAAAGTTTAAAGCCATATTGTATAACACTTAAACATCCACCCATGAGCAAGTTATGCTTTTCCTTAAAATAAAGTGAAAAATAAAAATGCTGCAGCAATGTTCCTTGCAAGAACTGAAGTACAGGGCTAAAGATCCCTAACACGAAACCAATGTTATCCTGCAAAGTGATAACAACACTGTAAAAAACGATCTGTGATTTTCATGGTAATCTTTGCTGTCACACACACAATGGAGATTTTTTTTTCTTCCTCAGTCTCTGTAACTCAGATTATATAGTTTAAAAATACCAGTGCAGTTTGGTGTCTTTTTGGCTAACTTTGTTCTCTTTTCAAACCCCAAATGCAGTAATTCATGTAACCACAATTCCAGACCACACATGCTTGCTGAGCAATCTTTAATTAATGTGAGCATCTCTTTACAGGAGACCTTTCTGGGTTTTTTTTAATGGGAAATTTTAAGTCCTTGTATTGCTATCTTCCCCGTCTACCTACAAGAGGAATCTACTTCGACTTTATTGTGAAATATCCCAAACAAACATTTTAAATGGCAAATTAGCCAGCGTGAACATGGAACAGACATGGCTTTCTTCTCTCCTTATGAAGGAGGTGTCTCTCAGGATGACTTGAGCAAGAAGTGAGATTTTTTTCCTGGGGCCATCCCATCCAAACTTTACGCCCATCACAGGGAATTCCATCCGTCCTTGTGAAAGGAGAAGCCTCCCAGAATTCTTGAGCCAAACCTGGACACCTGGAGAGCTCTGTTTAGCCTTTTAGTGATAGATGGAGCATAAGGAGACACAGAGACAAGCAGGATGAAGGAAGGGAAGGGGCAGGAAGGGAATCTGTGGTGTGGGTCAGGGATAAACACAAACTGCTGATGGCAGAGAACGAGCTCTGGCACCAAGCAGGAACAGTGAGCACATGAGTGAAACCTGAGCACAAGAGGGACTGAGAAGTCCCTCAGTTCAGCAGGATGATTGGTATTCAGACCCAAAACCCCAGCTGCCTTAAAGCCACCAAATTATTTGTCTCATTCCTAACAAGGAGAGTCCTCCATGCCAGCTACAGGACAATATTTATGGTGCAGTTGATAGGAAAAGCACACAGCGAGAGGAAGGGATGAAAAGGCCACAGGATATTTCTCTCTGCAGCTGTCAGTAGGAGGCTGCACACCAGAAGGGGGGGAAAAAAAAATTGCTCCAAGAACTTTTTGCAGTGCTTTTTTTCTTAACCCCTGGAGAGACACGGATACAATGATACCTATTCAGTAGCCTGAGCCTCAGAAAAAAACAGAGAATTATACTTCTCTGCCTCTGTGTGCAGTTCTGTGTTCACATACATTGTCCAACAGCAAGTGGGACAGAGGGAGAATATAGTTTCTGTAACAAAAAGGAATCATGTCTGTCAGGACACTCAACGTGTCGGAAGAACCAAATTTTTATTCATGCCATCCATGTAGTGAGGCTTCTCAAAAGATAAATATTTTATCAGACTGAATCAATACTGGACTTTCTCACCAAACACTGCAGTGCTTTATTCCTACAGGGTTGCCTGAGACCTATGGTTTGAAACCACCACCACCAGAAAAATCAATTTTTTTTATTATTAATGACAAGAATTTTCCTTGCAGTCATCGTGGGAACAGTGCTCACATATTGATCTCTCCTAAGGCAGCTCCAGAAGTAATCTAACCATCTTATTATGCCACCTTTGCAAAGAAAGTCCCCAGAAGTTCTCAAAAACCCCATTTCCACTCACAGACTGTGCCTCTGAAGTGTCTGATTTTTGTCTCCTGTACCACGAAGGACTTTTCAGTGACACTTCAGTGGGGGAGACATGGAGCTGTGCCAGTTTTCCTCTGCTTGTACTAGTCCATGGGATCCTTCCTACACTACAAACACTGCCCAGGGTAAGAGAGAAGCAACCTGTGAAGATCTGAGAGCCAGTGATAAAGAATTTTTTTTAAGTGCACATCAAATAAAAGTTATTGATGGTGAGACTGCAGAGCAACCCCATCCACTGACTATTTGGATGAGCAGTCATCCAAATATTAAATGATATTTGGATGACTATTCAAGCAGGTATGATATTTTTTCCCTTCAAAATCAGATTACATGGGAGCAAAGATAATGATGTGTAATCACCATTTGGAAAAAATAATCCAAGTAGGATGTTTCAATATGTTTTTGCTTGATGATTTCTGTCTTCTCTGAACCACACATGGTTGATGCCAGGCGTGATTGTGTCAGTGTCTTCTTCAGATGACATCAAAACAACAAGCTAGTGCAGAAAACCAGTGAGGAATAAATCCCTTTACTTCCTGCACTTACCAAGCAGTTCAAAAAGAGAGAAATTTTGGTAAATGAACATGGTTGGTTGGCTGAGATCTGAACCCTGATCAGGTGGGAGAAGGTTGTCTCTGACACTGCAGAACAAGACAGAGGACAAAACCAGAGAGCCTGGACAAAGGGAAGCACAATAAATCCCAGTGACACCGTCAGTCACAGTCTCATATCTCATTAATGTTGTGGCCTGCATGGCTGAGTAATTTCCATGCAAATAGGAAGCACTAACATCTTAATTCCACCCTGAATAAAGTCACTGTTTCATCTTGCACTGGTGTCATTCCAACATTCCCTAAAATGAATGGGGTACATGGGGAAAAGCAACTTTAGTGCTGGTGGAATCACAGAAAACAGAACATTGTTTTACCTGATTTAGGGCTTTTACAGTGCACACAGCAATATTTACATGTGCTAACCCCAACAGCAACAGGAGAGCAGCATGAACATTCAGCATAAACTGCAAAAACCTGAGACATTTATAGCAGCTCCCTGCATTACAACCAAAAGGCTTACACCACTCTGATTTTAAGAGTATTATTTAAAACTTGCTTCAAATTTCCCTTTTCCCCTTTACAGCCAAATGGAAATAATAGATGCAGGAGCATAATTATGTCTGGCAATTGGTGAGAGTTTTGAGAATTGTCATTTTTTTATGCCATGGTTTGAAGAGCAAATAGATTTTCATGTTTTCGTATCAGGTGGATTGTATTAATGCAGCAAATCCCATGCAAATTTGTTTGCTTGTCTTTGGGCTTTGACAGTGATTTCAGAATTTCAGAGCAAAATGGCTTTTGGTGCATGATGTGACATGCAAAATTCTCTTCAACAGTTTATTTTTGTCAGCTCAGTGACAAAAATACAAAACAAACAAAGAAAAAGAAAACAAACAATTTTTGCTACATAACCATCCTTAGCAGACATTCAGGCAGATCTAATCCACTTTTTTCCTTTGGCAATACCTGAAATGAAATGGAACACATTTAAAAGACGAATGCCCTGAATTGGAGGCATTTTTATGAAGCTGGAGTTTATTGGGATGCCACAATGAGTTCAGTTTTCCCCACAGGACTGCAGTGATATTGAGATTTCCTGACTGTGAAAGGGGGAAACTGCATGGAACACTGAATGATTGTTGGGGGGTATCTATTTGGGGGTGAGTTTCTCTTTTGTCATAAATACTTTGCCACGGACACATAAATGCAGCTTTAACTCTTCTCCCATCTCTGGCTCTTCCACTTCTTTAATTTCATAGGAAATTAACCAGCTTTAGCTGCAACACTGCTGTGGCCAGGAGGGCAGGATTTCACCAGGAGAGAAGATGAATAGGTGGTACCCACAGAGGTTCTTATTCTCACCTTTGTTCTCCTTCTTCCCTCACTAATTTATTGCAGCACTGCTACTGCACAGCAACTGCACAAAAGTGAGAGTTTCCAGCATAAAGGAATAATGAGTTTTATTCTGTTTTGTTTTCTGATAAGCAGGAAAGCTGTAGGAACGTATTTTATGGTTTGCTTACACCTATTGGGAAAGTAGCATTAAGGCAACAGATGGTGGCTTTTTCATGTCCAGAACATCAATAATTGAGATATCTGCATTGAGCTAGGATGGTGTCATTCTGAAAAGTAACCTGGCAGGATCATAAACCACTTTAAATTCCAAAAGGCACAATTTTCTCTATTACGTGAAGCAAATAACCCATCAAAACCCAAAATAGCCTTTCCTGCACATGACATTCACCCCTTACACTACTACCTAACTTTTCTAGATGTGAAGCGAGCTAGAGTGAAAAAATACAGTTTCACAAGGGGCAGCATGACTTCTCTCACCCTTCTCTTCCCTGTGCTGTGGTCTGCAGCTCTTGTCACACATCTCAGCTCACGACCCATTCTGCAAGTGCTCACCCCCAGGTGCAGCACTGCCCCGAGGAGTTCCACTGAAGCCTGAGAAGATTTAAAAAAGGAGCATCCCAGGAGAGCAGCTCAGCCTCGAGGATGCAGACAGGGTGTTCAGGGGGTGCTGCACAGGGAATGCAAAAAGAACCTGATGTTTACATTGGGGTTGCAGTGCCCTGCCCAGCAGTGACAGTGGGTTTTATGAACCAAGAGAGGCAAATTCAGCGTTAGTTCAAAATGCACCAGTCTACATGACAAATCTCAGCTCTGAGGAGTCAAACACAAATGCCTGATGCTGCTGTTTTCCCACTAAGTCCACCAGTGACACACTCTTTAATACAGATTTGTTACTTATTCAACTCCTATTGTATCAGATTCTGTAACCAACACTACCTTTCTGAAGACACCCACAGAAAAAGGGGGATATTCTCACAGAATTTTAAGGCAGGGGCTTCAGGAACAGCCAGCTTTGCAGTGACCTGCAGCTCAGATTTTGGATGGCTAGGTGAGAAAATACATGGGATTTATTTCCAAACGTTCAGCACCTGCCACAAACCCAGACCAACCAAAGCAACGCCGGGACAGTAAAAAAACCCAAACCCACATTTTCAGAAGGTTCAGATCTCTGTCATTAAACCCTCTAATGAGAATTGCTGCTGTTGACACTTCATGGAGTGGATGACAAACTTTGTTTACGTGCACTGATGTTTCCCAGCAGCTGGCCACAGCTTTTGGGCACGGAAATGACTTTAGCAGCCCATCTTCCATCACACTCACTGCTTCCTGCGACACTCAGGAACCCAGCGCCAGGGTGGGAATGCATTTTAAGTGAAAATGTGATCAAAAGGAAGAACCACACCAAAGTTTTGCCCAAAGTAGTAGAGGAGGAAGGTGTGGGCAACGGTGGGTGCTCAGGGACAGCCAAGGCTCCCCACACAGACACCTCTTTGTCCGCACTGAGGAACCAGGACTGTGGCACTGCCAGGGGGACAGGGGCCCCTCTGGACAGCCCAGCACGTGTCACACCCACCTGCAGTCCCAGTGATGCCTTTTCCTGGTCTTAAAATCAAGAGTCAAACATGGTTAGAAGGGAAAAGGGATTTTCCCTTGGGATTTATTTAAGGATCCTCAGGTGCACCATGGCCAGGTCGGATGCCCCTCCCTGCACGCCGCAGTGCCCACCCACAATAGATCTGAGATCACATTGTAGGTGTCACTAATTAGCACATCTATCAAAGATTCCCCAATGAGAGGCTCCAGTGAGCCCCCTCCCCAAGGAACCTTCCCCTGGATGGTTCTGTCTCAGGTTCCAAAATGTGCTCTGGAGAGGCCCTTGGGCTCTGGGCACACTGATCCCTCACTGCCAAGCTTCTCAAATGTTCAGTGTCCCAGCCTGACAAACAAGCCCAAGAATGGAGGCAAAAAGCACCAAGAATGCAGAAATTGTAAAAAGGTGTAACAGGAGGATAAAAGAAAAGACAAAAACCATCCTGGCATCATCAGCACCCCCCGGGTGACTCATTGAGCCCACGAGGAGCACCCCGGGGGAACAGAGCTTCTCTGTGCTCACAGGGAAAACAACCCAGCAGAGGACAGGAGTCGCAGCACTCGGGTAATGAACAATTATCCACTTCAGGATAATGAAAAAAGCACCTTCCACACGGGAGTTTCCTCTCCCTTCTTCTCCTTCCCTCCCCTCCCCTTGGAAATATGTGCAGCCCACACCCCTTTCATCCCTCCCAGTAGTTATTTTAAAGGCTGCAGATGATTCTGATGTGAAGCAAAATGAAAATAAGGGTATTTCACTCAGTGTATCAGAGAAACCCAGTTTAAGAATGCATAGTCTCATGCCTTGGGCCTCTAAAAACACTCTTAAAAATCAACCAATTCAATGCTTTTCATGTCAATCGTACACAGAGTCTCCAATGACTCTGAATTTTATGAGCTGTCACTCATCCCAATCCCAGAGCTGCACCTACTAAATACAAGCTTAATGACCCTACAAAGCATGGCTGAATATTTCTACGCTACAAAAATTTAAATTAAAAGTACAACGGTAATTGAAATGAAAGAAGAAGAAAAAAAAACCAAAACCCACTGGCAGTTTCTCCTCAAATAATACTTTTATACTGGATATCAGCAGTCTTTGTTCACACTGAAATACACATTTTGCTCTCAGAGGGATGAAAATGATGCTCAAAAACATGTGCAGACAGTAAATGGCATTACCTTGAGACAGTGAAGAGATTACAGAGTAATAATTCCTCATAATATACAATGTCACCTGATTAATTTTATTTCCACTCTTATGAGAAAACCGGAAAAATTTCTTTTGTCAGTCAAATTTTACACCCTAATTGACCATACTGCTCACTTTCAATTTAAGCTACATTTTCCCTTCATATCAAAGATGGGAATAATCTGCAAATTCTGTGCCCCAGAATTCAGTGTGTGCCTGAGCTGCCTCACTGGTGGGAAGTTACCACTAAGAAGCCAAGTTAAATCACAGATACTGAACCACCCAGGGAAGAAATGCAATTTTAATAATGCTTTGCAGGGTGATGATCAAAGAAACAAAAACAGTCCAGCAGAAAACGAGAGGAAGTTAATGTCTGTATCTCCTCTGCTGATGACAGTAACTGAATTGGCTGCCAGGTGTGTAATATTGTGAATAACTTAGCACAGAAATGTGGAATGGTTTGGGTTGGAATGGAGCTTTACAGGTTCTTCAGTCCAAGGCCCTGCCATGAGGGTCTCCATTTGCCATGAGTGGTACTGCAGTTAATAAATAAGTTAAAATGGCCTGGAAGTTGTATTTCTTGCTTGCCTGATTACTCCATTTTATATTTTTTAAAAATCTTTTGAAGATTCAGGTCAGAGGATTCAGCTGGTAATGATTATCTCACTCATCAACCTCACTCATTTACATAAGCTAAAGTATCAGATCCAATGAGGGCATAGAAATAAAACAGATTTTTTTTTTAATATTTAAGTCAAAATGTCCTGTGTTACCAACAGGGCAACTCTAAAAATCAAATGACCCGTGCAGACCGACATGAAAATTGTTAACACTTGCATTTCACCTTTTAAGGCAGTCTATACTTCTCATCTTTTGGCATAAAAATGCAAAACACTGGTGTGAACCATCGCTGCTACTCTAATCCTTAACACTTTACATGTAAAGGCATTGCTGGGAAAGTGCAGAGCTATTTTAAACTCTTACACAGTCATGAAGCAGTTTTTGTTGTGAAGCTAAGTGACCTACTTTTGCAGACTTTTCAACTGATAACAACTTTTAATAAAAATGAGGAAAAGTAGGTATCAATGATGAGAAAACCAGAACTACCAGCTCCTAATAAGGTTCCTAATATTGATGAGAATACATTCCCTGGTGCTGGTATTACACCTGTCAAGTGGAAGGGCTGGAGTTGTGAGGAGTCACTTCCTAGAAAAGAACAGAAGAGATTTGAAAATCTCTTGCCTGCTGAAAAGTGAAATAAAAAGTGTTAACCAAGAACTTGATTTTCACACAAACAAGCTACATTTAGAAGTCCACCATGCTGACTGTACACAAATTAAAGGCTGTAATTTAAATATTATAGACAGCTTTATTAATTGCTAATTATACAGTGAATGTGCAGAAAAATCTCCCAGATCAGTACAAATGTTATTGTTTTTTTTGGTAGTCTCAGATTGGACTAAGTCCTTCTGATTTCCTGATATGGAAAAAAAAAAAAAAAAAAAAAACCAACCAAACAAACAAAAACCACAAAAAAAACAAACCCACAAATTTTTGAGTGTACTTAACCATTTTTATGGACTAGGAAAGGATGTCTTCTTGACCTTTGAATGTGGAATGTGGCTCTGAGATACAACCCAGGTGGGAACTAAGAGAAAAGTACTAATACAATAATAATAATAATAATATAGTGATAGGGAGATTTTATGGTGACCTTACTGATACCACCATAAAGAATAAGAATACCTCAGGCAAAACATGCTTTCTCACTGTATGTCTGCTAAGACATGTTTTTCCCAAGAAACATCATTTGTATGACAAAATTTGGGAACAAATACAATACTTATCTTTACAGTTTGTGTCTTTCCTGGAAAGTGTGAAAGCACAACCCTACCAGCAAAATCTAACTTTGCCTAAATGCAGAAGTATGACTCAAACAGCACCCCCAGGTCCTTATTAACATACACAATCAGCTCCTTGCCAGCATTTCAAGTCTTAAAATCTTGCAATTAATTAATTCTCCAGCACTGATATCCATGAGTCATTTCATGAATACTCAGTGCCCAAAATAAACCCCCACTACACAGTAATTTTCGTCACCAAAACTGCTGCTGGGGTAACACCTTGGGACACTGAAACAAATGCTACTTATAACATCCAGCAGTAACTCAATATCATCAGGCATTCAAACATATGCCTTCAGCTCCAGCAGTTCCCTAAAAGCATTCAACCCTTTTAAATACCCAGTTTTTGTGGCAGTGGTTAAAAAATGTTCATCCCACTTGATTAAGAGAACCACTTCATTCCCTAAAGGTATGTTACCTGTCAGGAACAGAGACAAGAATTGAGCCTTGTTTCACAGAAGAAATATTAAAAGCACAGGACAAAATTGGTGTCACTGCAAGGAGCTGGTAAAATACGGTGTTTGGGAAGCAGAGCTTTGGTGAAAAGCTGCTGGCTTAAGGTTTAATCCAGGAAACTGCAGAACCAACAGGCACACACACACAAAAATCCAGAAAATAGAAGGGAAAAAAAAGGGGGGGGGAAAAAACACAAGCAAGCTACTCAGAAAGGCTTTAAATTGATAAAGGCTATCAGCAAGGGTTTGTGTTCTCTCATAGTGAAGGAAGGAGACAGGGCGGGAGTCACCCCTCCAAACAGAGGGATTCAGTGTTGATTTTGGTTTTAAATCTCTGCCATAAGGTGAGGGCGGCAGGACCAGCAGCAGGGGCTGCTGTACTCACTGCAGGAAGAAATAAATCTGTTTATAATTATTATTTTTATGGGAAAAGTACTTCTAGGTCTAACAAGTAATGAAGTAACAAAAAAAAAAAAAAAAGAAGAAAAAAAAAAAAAAAAAAAGAAAGAAAAATTAAACAAGAAACAAATGAGGAATTCTGCCTCTCCTGTGCTGTAGGTCTGGGCTTTCTGAGGGGGTGAAGGATGAGTCAGGGTGACTCAAAGCCCTGTCACGCTGGCGCAGGGGGAATTGAGAGGCACCTTCTGTTTTACCCTCAAAGTGGGTGATCTGGTCCCAGCACTGCTCTAACATTAGTCATCCCATGGCAATAAACCCGTGGAACATTAAAAACTCTTTGCCATAAAGACAGAAAGCCAAAGAAATAGGGGGAAAAAAAAAAGGAAAAAGACAAACGAGCAAAGAAGGAGTAACAATGGGGATGTTCTTGCATGACAGGAACCTTCTCAAAAGACCACTTGGCCCTTGCACACAAAAACAGAAGGCAGGGAACACCTCCAGACCTGACCACAGACCTCTAGCCACACCTGGATCACCTGTCAGCCTGGCTCTGGCTACACCCGACCCAAAACCTGACACCTTGTGCTAAATCCAGCACCATCAGGTGTATCCATGTCCTGATTCCAGACCATGCCAAGGGCTGGGTGTAAAGCCTTGTCACCTCAGCGTGGATACTTACTGATTCAAAAAATAAGGCTGCTTCTGTGACTTGATGTTTTCAAGTGAGGTAAGAACTGCAGGAGGGTGTGTGGGGGAACCATATCCCAGCTCTGGAGCACAGCTTATTGAGAGAATGGCCAGAAACTCAAATGTTCACAAGAAAAAGATGAG
Organism: Rhipidura dahli; assembly: GCA_013399225.1. Taxonomy (NCBI): domain Eukaryota; kingdom Metazoa; phylum Chordata; class Aves; order Passeriformes; family Rhipiduridae; genus Rhipidura; species Rhipidura dahli. Next base: position 156,128 of record VXAC01004736.1, on the reverse strand, counting down.
CAAAAAATGGAGCACAATGACAAAATGCCCCTTTGCAGCCCATGGACTGGTCTGCTGTGAATAATTTCAGGGTTTTGGCTGGAAAACAGTTTAATTTGCCTCTGCAGGACCTTTTTTTACTAGCAGTTCCCTCTCACCAGTCAACAAGCTGCCTTGAGTCACAACTTCTAACGTTGTTCAAACACAGGCACAAATCTGAGAGGGATTTAGTGTATGGATGCTCCATGGTTTCCTCTTGATAACAATAATACATAACACAAAGATTTTACAGGTTATAAATATATCCTACATGAAATTACAGATTCAGAGTTATCTGCCCAAAAAAAAAAAAAAAAAAAAAAAAGGTTAGGAAAACACTGAAATCATAACAATGAAATAATTTAAAATCTTATAAACTCTACACCATTACTGTGAGAGGAAAACAGCCCTTTTGCCACACAAGTCAATTTAAGCTTCATGCAAATGTATTAGGGACTAACTTGTCAGTTCTAGAGTAATTTGAAATATTGAAAAGAAAGAAAAAATTCCTACGTTTTCATGAAAAGAAAAATCTTGGAATGGGTATCTAAATGGGACGGGAAGACTGGAAACAAATGCACAGCTGCAGAGTGGAACTTACAAATTTAATTATGCATGATTGCTAACTATCAATTTTGTTGCTAAAGTAGTATCATCATCAGTAATAAGGAGAACAACAATTTATCTAATTTTATGGTGCTTGCAATGATGAAATTCTTCGATGTATGGTATTATGCATGATTTTAACAAAGAAGTATCATTCAATGGGAAAGTAAAAACATGTACTTTCCAGAATTGTTGATTCCAGAAACATATCCACTTGGAATTTTCTCTTCCTTCACCCCCATCTGCTTTTTTCTTAATCCACTGAGATACACAGGAACTATCTAACAGTCACAAGAATTAAAAATAAATGTTTAATGGAACAAAATGAAATTACTGAATTTCCCATCGGGGACACACAAGACATTTCAGCCTAATTGTGTTAGGTAGGGGAGGAAAGTAAAAAATAATGTGAGAAAATCTTCCATATTTTTCTTTTTAGAAAGGTAACCTTCGTCTCCCACATACACCAAAACCAAGAACAAAAACAGAAAAAAAAAAACAAAACCCAACCACACTAAACAAAACTAATCACCTGGAATAGATAAAAACCACCACGGTTTCTACTGCCTACAATTTTAAACGAAATTCTATTGAGAGTGCTTAACCAGCAGAAGGAAAGGAAGGGCAAGGCAAAAGCCGGAAAAAAGGAAATAGTCTGTTATCAAAGGACTATTAATTGCTCCCAAAGTAAGAGCAAGTGATGATCTTCTTCCTTTATTTACTCGACTGTTCAGCTGTCTAATCAAAGAAACGTTGTGCTGGTTGGGCTGAAAGAAAACTGTACCTTTTGTTTTGGTGATTGCCCACTAGACCTTAAGGGCTTTCATTGGATCGGTTTTACAGCTCAGTGCTGCACTTTAGAGAAGCAAAGGAGCAGCAGGCAGCTCCCAGCCTCCACTTGCACCGCCAGCAAACAGGAACAGGGCTCTGGAGCATCACCCAGCTCCGTTTTGTAGTTGTTGCTGCTTGGTTGGTCCTTTCTCTAGAGCTGCAATGTACAGTTAGACTCAATTTACTGCATTTGCAAATTTGACTTTCTAGCTATAATTAGCTGGTATTATTCAAGCCAACAGTTGAAAAACAGAAGAGCTAAAACAGAGCACCTTTCCACAGAGAAGACAGAGTTTATAGGTTTTGATGCCTGCATTCCCAGCCAAGAGGTTTGGCAGGAGCCACAATTCCAGTGGTCCTCTTGCAGCTTGCAATGAACTGAATAATTTATTTTTTTTTTCATTTTCTTACTGCCCTGCAGACCCTCAGTAGGTCAGATTTTTGCCTTCAACTCTACAGTGTGCAAGAAAAGATGGAAATGCACCTCCTTCTATCCTCCCTGCGCCATGAAAGTATAAAAGTGTCAGGTCCTCTTTCTCTTCAGAGCAGCAAGTTTTGTAATTTGCCTGCAGGCAGAATAGGAACAAGCAGCTTTTCAAGGTTTCTATGGCCTGAAAGAATTCCTACAACGGCAAAATTATCTTGGAAGAATATTTCTCAACTCCTGGTGGAGAGAGCAAAGATGTTCCAGATGATCTGTATATAATATGTAATGTATGCAGAGACTTTTTTTTCCCCCATCCTAACTTGCTCTCTTCTACCTTTTTAAGGATTTCTCTATATTGAAACCAGAGTGCTTCTAACAATGGATACCATTACAGAACGTGTGTGTAGTGGCTGAAAACGACCACAGGCACATTTCTCAGGGCATGTAAGGCTTTATAGTCATTTCTGTGTGAGATGAGGCCTACAGGAGTGAAGAAAACCTTCACTCCTGATACTTAGCAAAACTTTTGGGTTTTTTTTTTTCAAGATGTTTACAACTGTGCATATGTTACAGGTTTATTTCTTTCCTTAAGGGCTGAGTGAACACAGCAAAGTGTCCCCCCGGGAACCTGCGAGTCAAGGCACACACAGCTATCCCAGACAGCATCTCCCTGCATCCCCAGGAATAAAACACCATCACAAACCCAGTCTGAAGAGGTTGGTGAACCTCCTGCTTTACTGGTCCTGACCAGAATTCTGCCATCTCTGTGAGACAAACGCACAGAAAATGGGCAATTTATGGGACAGATTCCAGCGCAGCAGCCTTGGCTCCGGGTCGGGCTCTGTTGTTTGATGTCTCCTCTCATTCCACCTGAGGAGAGGGGCAGTGAGATGAAAGAGGGGTAATCAGGCACACTAAAAGCTCTTGGCTGGCAGGGATGGGGCAGGATCACTGAGGAAGCAACAACAAGGTGAGCTATTGTATCCCAACCCTGTCCCGACAAAGGCGGCTGTGTCGCTCTGTTTACTTTTCCCAGTTTGTCTTGCTTTATGCTTTGGATAAACTGTCAGGACTGGTTCCTCCAACAATTGTTGTTCCCCCCCCAAAAGAACCTCTCTCTGCCAGCCTCACATATGGTACAGTTTCTTGTGCCTCAGAAGCCTGCAGTTCTCATAATAACTCTTCATGTTTTCCATAATAATTCCAATAGTCTTGCATTATTTCCCCAGCTGCACTGCTCATGGGCTGAGCAGCACCACAAATCCTGCTCTGTGATGTTACCCACTTGTAGCTGGTGCTGCAGCCCTGTGGGCTGAGCTGCAGAAATATTTAAAAAAAAATACAGATCAGATAGCTGAATGCCAAATCTAATAACAGTTTACGCACAAATCACGTAGCTTTACCAATGTTGCCCAGCCCCTAAAAACAAAGCAAAGTTTAAATCAGATTACTTTGGCTCCAAGAAAGAAAAAATGATCACATTTCTCAGCTCCAGAAGCAATTTTTCTCAAAGCTGATCAGGCTGAACTACCCTCCAGAATTTAACACTATTGGAAAGCTTATAGAGCAGCACATGTACTGGATAAAATGACATTTTTCTAAGGTCTTGAGACAGTCAGGACTTTTCTATTTTTCAAACACCCAGGAAGAGCAACAGGAGAATTCTCAGGTGGAGATTCCTGTGCTAAAGGAGCATCCACAGGGTCTGGGTTTGCCTCCTCTGGAGCTGGGGAGAGCTGGAGCATAAAAAGGGATAATTGTGGAGTCAAAGTGTCATTCAGGGACTTGTGCAACACCACTGCTCTTTAAATTCACTGATTAAACAAATAGCTCATTTTGCAATAAGTTGCCTATGTAACCAAGCTTATAGCAAGGTCTAGAATACAAGAACTGTTAACACCAGGGTGACTAAGCCGTCCGCTTGCAAAAGCCAGACAAAAAGGGGATAAAATGCATGTCTGAGGACGGGAAATGTTTCACACTGAGAGCACAGAGTGGCCTTTTTCTGAAGAATGATTAGGGCTCTGCAGCTGCCCTGACCTCATTATATTCACTCTGCTGAAATTCAACCTTCCTATTCCGACAGTTTGCTCGGAAGGTGGAGGAAGAGGTTTATTTAAATCTGCCAGTCATGGGTGATTACACATCTTCCTCCCACTGATAGCAAAGGGGAGATAGATGCCTAAACAGCACTTCTGCCCTCCAGAACCTCCCTCCTAGGCAGGCACCTCCTGGCAAGCAGGTTTTATGTTGAATAATTCCACCTGCCCATTTTTGCTTTCCATCCCTCTGAGCTCCAGCAGCTGCAGCTCCGACTGAGAAATCACCTCTGGCAAAGCCTGAAACATATTAGTGATGAATTGCTTCTCCTCATATTAAGCAATTTCCAGCACTTTATTCTGGTCAATTCAGCAGGTGACCATTCTCCCCAGGAGGGCATTGGGACCTGAGGGAGCGGAGATGAAAGCTTTTCCCCCACATATAGACATGGTACATTTTTAATTCATTAAGATCCTCATCTAACTCCTCTGAAAAACAACAAGCTGTTCACAATGCTTGTTTAATGGGAATTACGGTGGATTACCAGCGAGCACAAACTCAAAGAAAATCCATATTTGAGAACTCAGTACTTCCTCACAGCCGCACTGCAAGCATTGTCTGCCTGTCATCAGCATTTTTTTGTGCACTGATTGTTATGTCATTGTGCTTTCACTAACCCCAAGGCATTTAAGCTCAGTTTAGCCCCAGCTGGTGGGTTCAGCAGGGCATCACACCACGCACCAGCCTCAGGTATCACAGCCCAGCCTCCTGTCCTGGGTGTCACCATCACTGCTCCCATCCACACCAAAAACAGCCCATGCCTCGATATCCTGACATGAAAACCTCTCCTGTTAAAAATCCAGGATTCCAACAATTTCCCTCAGAAAAGAGACACATTCATGCCCAGGTCAGCCTTCTGAGAAGGGCAGGTTTCTCAGGAGACAGTTGTTCAGAGACAAAACCTGCACCAGCCCCGTGTCCTCACAATCCTGCAGGGAGCCACAGGGTGCTGTGGCTTCCCATCTTCCCTTTTTCCCATCCACCTGAGTGGCTGTCACAGGCCAAATTCCAAAATGGCATGAATTTATGTTGCTGCCACTGCCTTTTGGGTTGGCTTTAAGCTTTTGCAGACTGCCTCTTTACAAAGTTATCTTCTGATGCAAGTCCTCATCGTTGCTGCGGCCACAGGAAGGGAGATCAGTAATTCCATTTTCCATAATTATTCTTTCAGCCTGGAGGACAAAATGCCTTGTTGTTTCCCAAACAAAAAAATTCATGCCAGGTAAAAGAAATACAGATGCAGTTTTGCTTGGAATTTGACCATGGCAAAGGCTGCTAGAGCTCCAGGAGTGTTTGGCTGTCAGGGATGCCCAGGGTGGGATTGCTGGGCGTCTGTGCAGGGCCAGGGAATCGATGATCCTGGTGGGTCCCTTCCAGCTCCAGATATTCTGTGATTCCTAACCAAAGGAGATCTTTACCAAAACCCTGCAGGTTATCCAAGAACTGCAAACTTATAATTTTCGCTGGATGTTTTCTTACACAGCAAAGCCACCTGCCAAAGGTAAGCCCTGTGGAACATACAATGAGAAATTCAAATTTCAACCCACAAAAGTTAAAATCCAGCAGCTCCATGTAGTTAAGGTGCTGCCCAGCATCAGAACTTCCTTCTGAAGTATCAGGGGATTTAGTCTGCCACAATTAATGTTTTTAGGCTTACCTGCTTTCTGAAGACTGAAATCCTCAGGAAGCCATGCACACAATGACACAGTGTGATTAAAAAAGCAGGAAATTGGAGGCCCTGGGGAAGGGTCCTGGCAGGTGAGCCCTCTGCAGTAGCTCCTGACTGATGAGTGTACAAACAAACCATTCAAAGCCTAAAAAAGTAGCCCACTTCAAACTGATTTCTGCAGTTGAGACTCAGAGAGCTGGCTGGGCCCACATGTCTAACAATATTTATTTCAGACTCAGTAGATATCTGCACTCATCCATTTAATCACACTACATTGATCATGTGTCCCTTAAAATGAATTTTTTCCCTAATCCAAGTGACCCCCTTTCTACAGACTCATTCTCTTATGTTTGGAACTGTGTTAAGTATACATTTTATTCAGGTAATGAGCTGCCTGTATTTTTTTTTTAATTACTAAAACAGCAAATGGACGCGTAAGAAATCTTTCCTTCTGGTTAGGGTTATAAAGGCACCTGTAAAACAGCTTTCCATCAGTCAATATCATGATGAGTTGCACAGAATACTTGAATACAATAAAATTTAAGATATCTTCAGTGCCTTTCAGGGAAAACATTTGTGTTTTTCTGAATGCAAGCAGATAACCTTCCGTGTTGATTAGGAAGTCTGGGGACCACATGTCATGCATGCAATATTTATCACTCTGTTTTTTGTATTTCAGAGGTAAGTGAACACAACATCTGAAACACCACAGCAATTGTTGTCAGGCTGGGCTTGGGGGATGAAGTAGAAGGCAACTCCACGGATGGGAAGGAGACTGTAAATAAAAACACACTAAAGATTTCATTGATCAAACACCCCCTGAACGCATAACTCATCGAGGTTTTTGAGAACACTGAGATGCCTTGTTTGAACAGCCATCCACTGCTGTCAGTAATTTGAATTTTAAATTCTCACATTAGCTTCAGGGGGAAGCAGTGGGCGTGCTCAGCAGGCCAGAGGTATGAGGAAGAAGAGATAAGGATTAAAATAGAAAAGCAAGAAAAAGGTGTCTATTTCAAAGGGTGCACTGATAATTAATAGATTATGAACAAAAAAAGAAAATGTATAAATATTCCAGTGATGACTCCACAGTTTAAAAATGAATTTTAATTCAGAATTAAAAATTACTCTAGCAGACTTTTTTATTTTCAGTTCGATGAGGGCTCGACTGGCCTAAGGTAAAGACACAGGTGGAGTGGATTATGTCCCTGTGATTCACAGAATCACAGAATCCCAGACTGGTTTGGGTTGGGAGGGACCTTAAAGCCCATCCAGTCCTAACCTGCCATGGCAGGGGCACCTCCCACTGTCCCAGGCTGCTCCCAGCCCCAGTGTCCAGCCTGGCCTTGGGCACTGCCAGGGATCCAGGGGCAGCCCCAGCTGCTCTGGGCGCCCTGTGCCAGGGCCTGCCCACCCTGCCAGGGAACAATTCCTGCCCAAGATCCCATCCAGCCCTGCCCTCTGGCACTGGGAAGCCATTCCCTGGCTCCTGGCACTCCTGTTCCAGATGAAGAGTCCCCTCTCCAGCTTCTCCACTGCCCCTCCAGGTCCTGGAAGGGGCTGTGAGGTCTCCACACAAACTTCTCCTGGCTGAACAGCCCCGACTTCCTCAGCCCAAAGCTGCCACTGACCCCTTAAATCATCCAAGCATGAGTTGATCTGGCAAGCAAGAAGAAGATAAAGCCCTAGCTCAGCTCACTCCTCATCCCTTGGTCTCTTTCATCCAGACACAGCTCATCATCCTGCCCTCTGGCACCAAAGAACTCCAGGGCACAGCCTACAGCTGACACAGGAGTATTTAGGCTGCCTGAAGCAGTCAGGAAGAAGAAGGAATTTTGCTGGCAAAAGGAGGTTGGACTAATATTCCCCACAGCACCAGAAAGCATGACGGACACAAAATGCTCGAATTTTGTCAGAGCTTGTGGATTTGGAAAGCTCCCAGAGTGGGGGCACACTGACAGCCCTGTCTCAGAAGGTGTGGCAGGAGCTGGAGGGAATGGAGGGAAGGAGAGGTCCAGCCAGGCACCCCCTGAGCTCCAGGAGAGGAGCAGGAAACCATCGGGCTCCAAACCCTGACCCCCTGCCAGATTCCTCATTGCCGTCTCTCAGCAGACCAAGAATTCTTCTGTCCCCTACCCATATCCATCCACTGCCTGTGTACGATTAAGTTTTCTTATGAAGTGTTTTTTAATAAAACTGAAGCTGCTGCCTAAGCCCTTCTCACACATCTGCACCATCCTCATGGTGTCAGTTCATCTATAATTAAACACCAGAGAGCTTTATCACCTATCAGTCATCGTTCATCCAGGAGCTTGTCTTATTTATCCAATTAAAAAGGTATTTATTGTCAACATATTACTTTTTTTTTTCTTGAATACTTGCCCTGCACTATTTTTATTTAATTTGTGTGCAATAATATCTAGAGCAGACAACTTCTGAAATCAAGGAGTGTTAAAATAAAAACAGCAGCTTTGCATTGGCATTATCAAGGAATTCTCATGTAAGCTTCATATACAGATGGAATAGGGAATTGCTTTAATATGGATTACTCCTTTGGTTTCTTTTGCAGGTTAATAAACAAATTTTACTGTAAGTTATCTGACAGCTTGGTTACTGGCAGGAAAATTCATTTTGCTGAAAGATGAAAAGTGAGGAAATAAATACAGCACTATATTGAAAACAAGAAAAAATAAGGAAGGAGAGTAAAACAGTATCAATTAAAATTATCCTGTTGCTGAGAAGAAAGAGACAGAGGTCTAGGGAGGTGTCTTGCTTGCACATTTATAATAAAAGTTTAATTTTTCAATTATATCCCAGTAATATCCTGCCCTGCAGCAGTGATTACTTCCTTGGCTCACTGAAAATTAATTTTGCATAGTGCAAAACTGTGTTTGAAAAATAAACCCCACCCAAACAAAACAAAATAAAACCAAACAAAAACAAACAAACCCCAACAATCCTCATCAAAAACTTGCAAATTCTTCTCCATTAACAGATCCACAATAACACAAATGACAATAATGTCTGTAAGAACTTTCAAAGACTGAGGACCCTGATTATGTCCTGTCCCTCTCCTGTCCTTAATTAACTTCTACTCTGCAGAGTCTTGAGTATGAAGAGCACCAGGCTTTCAAGGCTGTAGATCTTGTCACAGTTTCTAAATGATCTCCACTATTCATTCGGAATTCTGTTCTCCAATGGTGCTTTGACACAACCAATAACCTACAAATAGGTTATAAATAATTTTTGTACAAAATTATTGGCATCTCCAGATGAGCTTGGCCTACCAAGAGCCTGCTGAGGTGTGTCCTGCAGCACGCTGAGGTTGGTACCTCTGCCAGGCAGGACCAGACCTCAGCCTGGGGTGAGGGAATTTCCTGAATTAGACATCACGAAAGGGGGACACTGGATTACAGAAGCCATTCCAGGATGCTGCTGCCAAGGTTATGATCTGCCTCAAGGGGAAAAAACAAACAAACAAAAAAAACCCCTACAGCTGTGGATCTGATGTTTCTGTTTCCATCAGCTAAATGTTTAGGTGAAATTGCTCAGAAACACAATATGATTTCTCCTTTCTTCCTCTTTTCTTCACCTGTATTAAGGCGCTCACGTTTTGCTCCAGGGAACAATGGAGACTGTGTTACATGAGACAACCCACTTTTGTGAGGACACACAATGGAAGAATAATATTTGGAGATGTCAGGTGGTGGCAGGTAAACCTCCACACAGGTGCACCTTTATGCAGGCAGCGCCGGGCTCTAGCTCAACTCATTTTCTGAATTCCACGTCAAATTAGCAAAGTCTGAACAACTCAAAAGTTTTCAAGATGAAAAGCACTTGTCAACATGACTCAGCCAAGAAATATATGTAGAAGCAGAGAACTCAATTACATTTGGAATGCTGGTGCCCTGCTAAGGAACAGCAATTTCAGGTGTGACAGAAGTTTTAAGGTTAATGATTTGGAAGCCCTAACTGAGACTCAACTTTCTGATGCCAAGGTAATGGCTTTTATAAATAAATAGCAAGTGAATGCTTAAGAATAAACATTAAATATTACTGAAGACAGGAATGCCTGGTTAAAAAAAAAAAAAAAAAAAGAGTGAAGATGTGAAATAAAAATAGGAATAGCCAGCTTAGATTCAGGGTGATTCAAGTAATGTGAGAGGCTTTTATAGGACATGAAAAAATTCACCTGTCCAACAGCATCCAAGCCTGTCTACCTGTAATCTTAGCAATGAACTTTACCAGTACAAATCTCCCTCAAATTAGTTTTTTCCTTTCACTTCTGTATCTCCTGTTTTGAATAGAAATACATGTTTTGGTTGATGCACCATAAAACTCTAGTGGTGTCTGAAAATTAAATGTGCCACCACATTCAGTGTGGTTTACCCACATCTGGGCTGGTTTTGCAAAGGGACCTCAGCATCAGAAAGATCAGAAATAATGGACGTGTGGTGCATTTTCAGCTTGGCAAAATGGGAACACGTCAGGACATGGGAGCTGGTGCGGATCTGGGAGTGGTGTGAACAAAACCATGAAGAAAGGGAGTGCCTGGCTAACACTGCCTCAGGGTAACACGAAAAAAACCTGCCTTTTTTTGTAAATCTAGCTCAGGGAAAGGTTGTAACAGCATCAGGAACATCTCAGCCTTGCAAATCATTGCATGAGAGAAGCTGTGAATGGAAGGTTGTGGTCTCTGGCAACATCCTGCAGCCAGACATGCTGAGCAAACAGCCCAAGGAGCATTCCTCCTCCTGCCCCAGATGGGATGGTTGATTTGGTGTCAGCTGGAGCAGAAAAGGTGCAGATGCATATCAGGCATGCAGGAAGCCTCTCAAGTGTGCTGGAGAGCACAAAGTGGGAAGACAAATGGGAGACTGAGAGGTCTCACACGGAAGAGTGGGTGAAGACTCACCTGGGCAGCACCACATCCATCCCTCTAAAACCAAATTCCACATCCCCAAAAACCCTCCAGCCCTCACAGTCCCACCGCTGCTTGTCTCAGTGCCTTGATGTGATTTTTCCCCAGTCTCCTGCTGCGTTATTCCCTTTGCTGAGCCATGGCAGCCACCAGCTGCTCACAGACAGAGCTCGTTGTCCCAAAAAACTCCTGTTGTTCCCAGATTTGGGGAGGACAGTGCATACCCCACAGGGACGTTGCACAAACTTCATGTGTCTGCAGAAAGGATGTTTTTCTCTCTTCTCCTGTCCTTCCCTTTGCTTCTCTCTCTTGTCACCATCACTGCCTGGGGGAGGCTCATCTGGACATTTTGGTTACACATTTAGCTTCACAATGGCTCTCAGTAACCTTGACAAAAACCTGACATTTTTGCCTCTTTTTAAAACTGTGGAGCACGCAAATTTTGAATCATTTAAAGAGTCAGCAGGGAACTCATCATATCCTAACAACATTTCATTTTTATCTGGAGATCTTCTGCTTGTGTCTTCAAATCTGTTTTTACTTTAACTGGAACACTTGCTCCGGTCCTGAGCGTTTCCATCAGCACAACTGGGTATAATCTTTTTCTTTTTTTTAGTGAATGCTGTAGCTACACAGATACACAACTAGAGGGGAGTTTCAATATCAAGGTATTCCTTTGTGGTGTTTCAGAACAGTTTGACATTGTCACAGCACTTGAACAGAAAAATAATTTTGCATTTGTGGCAAACAGCAAATCCAGTAGGTTTATTCCTTGATTTCCTATTCAGGGGTGAGTTTCAGCCTAGAGGACTGAAAGCTTTCTTTACAAAGACATCAGACTTTTCAGGATGGTTTGATAAAAGTAGAATTTAGTTTAACAGCTACCCAAGGAGCAACTCCAGAGGGGCTAAAGCTGTAACTCTCTGGATGGTTCACATCCCCAGTAGAAACCAAATGATTTGTCACCACTTTGCTCTAGTTTCACACTTGTGCAACCTCAAGGTTCAGCCAGTTGCGGAGGAACACTGAAGTGATGAACAATGAACCATTTTCCTCTCTGAACAAAAAGTAACCTCTGTGAAAATATTTTATAGAGTTGCTCAGGAATCTGGGGAGTGGGGAAGATCACAGTATGGACAAGGCGTTGATAAAAGTTTATTCCTGTGGCCAAATCATAGTTCAGAACCCAGGAATTTTAATTACTATGTGGAGACCTTCTCAATATGTAAAAAAAAACCAAAACAAAAACCCCATCTTTTTTCAAACTCCTGCCAAATAAAGTGAACATTCTCTATGTTCTGTGCTCTGTCTTTGGAAAATCACATCTCTGTGAACTCCCACAACATAAAACAAATTTCTTTCAGCCTTTTTCTACAATTAGCATCATTTTCAAAAACCTTCTGATAAATTATTTTCTCAAGTTAAATACTTCCTTTATCTTTTCTAGATAAACACAAGGCCAGAGGTACCATTTTTTAATTTAACAGACAGGTCTCTTACTTTGATGTCAAATACTCCTTAGGGGAATTCATATAAGTGGAATATAAAATATTTATTTCTATGCTCTTGAATAATTAACACATTTTAAAGAAGCACATGAGAAATCTCTTTTCTGTCTGGCATAAGACCTAGAATGAAACTCACCGTCACCAAACAGTGGAGTTTTCATGCACATTTGTCCCATTTTCTTTGATTTTGATCATTATTACTGTGCTCATTCTAAATGCACAGGATGAAATACTGATGCCAGTGGCTACACTACTGTCAGATTTTAATTCACCTCAGCACTTTGAAATATTAGAATGATTTTGAAAAGAGCCTTTAATTTTATCTCTAAATAAAATTTGCTACTTAGGATTGATCATGACATTGACTCTGTTGCTGATCATTTTTGAATACTGACCATTTTCCTTCAGTTTTACACCCAGTCCACTTACAACAGCTGATATGCAGAAAACCATCTGAGGAAAACACAAGCATGCAATAGCTTTCAAATTGCTGGTTGTATGTTCAAGCTTGAGTGATGCAACAGCTACATGACAATTGAACAGATTGACAGATGAATAAAATAAGGAAACATTTTAAGTGTTATTAAGCAATCAAGGGAGTGTGTCAGCAATACTCTGTGTTAACAAGGCTCATATTAATCTAATTCTGCACCTCCTGCAGCTTCTAATAAGGACATTTCTATTTATGCACGAGGAGACTGAAAAGTAGTTAAATAATTTTAAGAGAGACCTGATTTGTGCAACTCTTGCCTCTAATTCTCCTCTAAGCTGCCTCTAAGCTTTTGGACTGATGCATGAGAATGTGGTACATGCCCTGCCACAGATGGCAGAACTCATCAAAAAGAGGTCCTGATTAATGCCACAGGAATTCTGACACAGGCTGACAGAAACAGATGAGCCCCCTCACCCATGTAACTGCGTTTGCTCAGCCCATATGTGTTAGTCACAGTGTGTAAATTTTTGAATATTTATCCACTCTGAGCAGATCTGGGGATGCTCTAAATATCATCAGAAATTCATTGTCATGGACGTCCAGGGCTTGATTTACTGCTTTTGGGGAGACATATATACATTGTCAGTAGGAAAACAAATGCACCCTCAGTGCCTCTCACCACATTCCCCCTCTGTGTCTGCTCAGAGACGCGTCCAGTGCAACCTCTCACCCTTTTCTGTCCTCCAGACCTTTCCCTGCTCCTTCTCCAAGCTATCCTGAGGCAGGAACAGGATTAAAAAAAATTCACTACAAGCCCTTTCCCCCTTTTTTCTCTGTTTTTGCACTAGAATTCAACCATTCTGGAACAGAAAATGTCCTGATACCTATGTCTTTTTCAGATTCAAGAGCATCCTTATACATCACACACAAGAGGTCTGGCAGGACACCCAAATCTGATAAAATATTTCTCACTGGCTGGATGCAGGTCTTCACAATCAACAGTAATCAGTGAAATTAAGCAGGAGAAGAGAAACAGACAATCTAGACACAGTCATCACTGCTTGAGGAGTAAAGTCACTACAAGAAAAATAAGTCCCATGCATTTAATTCTGTGGATTTTAAGCAGAGGATTAAGCACTTATTTTAGCATAAAGAAATTGGAAAGCCTTGCTAAATCTAAATTCTAGCTCTCTAGCCCTGCTTTGCTGAGGTGGGACATTTCTGAGAGGAAAAAAAAAGGTGAAAAGTTAAGTAAAGAAAAAAGGATGAATAGAAATAAAAATTGAAAGATTAACAGCTTCAGGCAGCCAATCTGAGATCTGAAAAGTGCACTGAACTGAGCAATCACCTAAGCAGAGCAAGCAGCATTTGCAAGAGTTTGTGAAATCATTTCCAAGAGCACGAGTTTTAGTGCATTTCTGTGTGCAGGATTTTCTCCAGCCTGTTTTCCTGGGGTCCATCACGATGTAAGGGATTCCAGGCCTTCACAGACAGGTGTGCCACACAGAATACTCCAATTCAGTGCACTAAAAAAACTCACTTCATATTCAGCCCAAAGAACAGCAGAAACAGGTACTTGAGGCAGCTTGATGTCATTAACACAGCCAAGCTTTCCTCTTACTCTCTCCCATGCTGTCCTTGACATCAGGGCTGAGGTGGCAAACAGGCTGCTGGGGCTTTCCGTCAGCCTAATCTCAATCTCCTGCCAACACGTCACCAAAATCTCAGGCACCTGCATCACCTGCTTCTTCCTGTAACAAAAAAAAAAAAAAAAAAAAAAAAAAAAAAAAAAAAAAAGTGAAAATAATTCTGCCTGAGAAGCTGCTTTGGGAAGCTGAGGTTTAGTGGCATCACCAAGAAGTGTTCACACAGAAAGCGCAGGTTTGCTCCTGTGCCTGGATCACAGGGATGTACGTGGAGTTCCAAATACTGCCTTCTTTGTAGTTTTTAACGCAATCTCCTTTTCTCAGCTTCCCACCCTTCCCCCTCAAAGGCTGAAAATGTTGGAGCATGGTCTACTTCAAAAGCCAACAACTGTTCCAGCACTGCTGGTTACCTCAACCATACACAATCTTCCCTCCTTCTTAGTGTAATTTACTTCTGAGGAAAAATTCTTTGGCCTCCCACATTAAAACACCCCATCGAGGTTCTCAGTCTTTAACAAAACCAGTGCATAGTGTGATAAATTAAACTATACCACAGCCTACCTAAGAGGGGCTTAAAATATAAAGCTCAGGTCAGACACCACTCCATTTAAAACCTTTGTTGAAAAGGCAAAGGAAAAGCATCAAAAAGTTTACCAGAATGGCAATGGAGGAAGAAGGTATAATTTCCATTTTTTAAACCCTTCTCCTGTAATCTCACAGCCTGCAATATGAAATAAATTTTCTTGAAATGTTTCACTGAAATACATTATGGATGAATCATTGGAGACACATATCTCACCAGATTTGTCACAGCAATAAAACCCTGACCTAAGGAACATGCCTTGAGACAAGAGAAGGGAGAGTCCTGTCAGTCTGGCTGAGTAATAACTCCTCCATCAGCAGTCAATTATTGGGCTATTACCAGTGACAAAAACCGGTGAGATGTGCTACAAACTGGACAGCTGGCAGACTTTCCCCAGGAGAGAAGGCAACCTCTGAGGTCAGCAGACAGTGTTCATTTTTTTCCTGCCCTGGGTCCTCAGCCTTCATATTTTCCCACCTTTCCCTGGAGAGCTGAGAGAAATGGTGATTGTGGATCCCAATTCCTTCCACTTCCCATGGAAATAAATCACCCCTTCCCACGGGGATAGTGGAAGCCTAATTATCTGCTGCTCAGCTAAAAAAAAAGGTACTTCACAGGTACCACCAAGAGAAAAAAAGCTGCTCTTTGTAGCATTTATTTCTGCCTCATTCCTTCCAGCTGAATGAAGAATTACTCCAGAATTTCTGCAGCCACTTTTTTTTCCACAACGGTTCACGCCTTGTACAGTTTTTGCAATATTGTCACCAAAGACTCTATCACTTTTTTTGGGAGGGGTTTTTTGGCTCTGACAGCCCCCCACTGTTTCCCAGGTCACAGCACACAGGTCCCCTTCCCACCCCAGCCTGAAACAGTCACAGGTGAGCGTGCAGATGACGAGGGTCAATTATCAAAGCTCTCCTCAGGCCACATGGAGGTTCTGCAATATTGGCAGTGTTTGCTCAGGTGGGGCACAACTGACTGGGGTGACTGATGTCACACTGCTGCTGCCAGTGCCACGGCAAAGGAGGGGAGAAAGGAGCAAAAATAGGTGGAAAAATAGGGAAGGTTTCGGGAAGGGAAGGGAAGGGAAGGGAANAGGAACGAACGAACGAATGAACGAACGAATGAAGGTGTGAGAAAGAGAAGAAAGAAAAAGAAGAAAGAGAAGAAAGAGAAGAAAGAGAAGAAAGAAAGAAAAGAAAGAAGGAAAGGAAAGAAAGAAGGAAAGAGAGAAAGAAAGAGAGAAAGAAAGAGAGAAAGAAAGAAAGGAAAGAAAGAAAGAAAGAAAGAAAGAAAGAAAGAAAGAAAGAAAGAAAGAAAGAGAGAAAGAAAGAAAGAAAGAAAAGAAAGAAGAAACCACCCAAAAGCACAAGATAATGCTGAGTATGTATGAATCACAAAGATGCCTTAATTCAATATTTAAATATTTTTTTGGTTTAATACTCACATTAGAGGCTCATACAACCCACTTCTAAGAGATTTCTTAACTTGTTTACATTTCAGCCTGAATGACTGATCATCAAAAACTTTCTAAACATTGCATTCCATCAATTTATGATGGCAGGAATGAGCTTCTCACTGCTGCACACATTCACTGCACTGATTGAAAGGTCACAGTGATCACAGTATTTGCCACATCAGCAAAGTTCTCTCCTATTGTATTAAATAAATGCACTTAAAAGAACACAAAAGTGACACATCTTCATGAGCTCTTAAGTACACCTTTCCCTGAAAGGGGGTAACTGTGGTGTAAACGTCACACCCCCTCTGGGGCACGTAAGGTTATAATGTCATTTCCAGCAGAACCCAGTTTTTACTTGGTTGAGCACAATTATCAGAAGAACCAGTTGTTGTGTGAGACAGAAAACCCAAAGTCCATGTGTCACCCTCTGGGAACGCCGGATTCCAGGACAGATCCCTGGTTTCTCCTACCTGAGTCACTGGTGGAGGCAGACCACGCTTTTAAATAAACCTTGCATTAGACCTTCAAAAATGTGAACCGCAAGCCATGAACTAAACAAACGCAGAGAGAGGATCCCCAGGGAGCCCTGGGCTCACCACAGGCTCTGAGTGCTTTTGAGGGGGTGGAAGTTCATCAAAAGAAAGGCAAGTCCAGCTTATTACAGTATTGGGATACAATGCTAAAGGATTTCTTGCCAAATAAATGACATATACCTGCGAAGACTCAGAAAAACATCTTGAAGGTACAGAAAGGGAGGAGAGCATGAACACTGGGGGGGAAAAAAAGAATCCACATTTATCATTAACAAGCAAAAACTATGCAGCAGCTCACTCTATCCACAATTACACCCATGACTAAGTTTAATCAGGCCCTGAAATCAAGAACAAACAGTGAGTGTGAGCACCGTAACAATCCTGTTTAAAATAAAAATTGCATTCCCAGTTTGGCCTCTGATGGAGGAAGGGACAGCGATGCAGGTGGCACAAACCTCCCCCTGGCAGCTCCTGGGACCTTCAAACACAAGCTCACAAACCTTTCTGCATTTCTCTCATTTGCTTGGGTGTTTCTGAGAGCTCCTAAAGATGTGTTGAACTCTTTTGAGCTCTCTGAAAAAAAGCAGGGTTTATGTGTAAAAAAAATTATAAAGGATTTAATTACTGGTGCCACAGGTGCCATCAAACTGACCTGCATCTCGAAATTTCAGCAAAGTCAAACACAGTGAGGTTAAAGGAGAGCCTCTCCTTCCTTCAGTTTAAATGCAGCCCTAATTCTGACAGTCATTCCATTTTATCACTCAACCAAGAGGTATCAAGCCAGCAAAAGTCAATTTTCAAATTTTAAAAAAAAAACAAAAAAAAAAAAAACCAAGGGAGTGATAGTGACATCAAATGTACTAAATTAGACTTATAAAACTGGAATTTTTGGCATGCAAAACAACTAATAAGTCAGAGTCACTGTGCTTGATGCAAACAGGCAACTCTTTGCAAAAAAAAAAATAAATAATACCTGTTAGTTCTCAGATTAAGAGTATCTCTTAACACTTGCCTCTCAGAATTATGGAGCTCTAAGAACTTTCATTTTAAAAATTTTTCTAGTCTTATTCTCAGAAGAATCCACTGTATTTGCATCCATAATAATGTTTTTCCTGTATTTAAGATGCCTTCCCCCAAACCACCTCTGTAATTGTACATTCACTCAACAGTAGGCATGCATTAAATAGCAAAGAAATTATGAATACCCTCGAGCAGCAGGAATGGATAATATTTTGAAATAGACAGAATAACCTCTAGAAATGTCGAGTCTTATCCAGCAAAGCCTTTCTCCTAGGAAACACATGTGTGAATGAGGACCATAAAAGGTCCTTTATAAGCAAAAAATGAAAGACAGAAATAAAAAGGTTTTTTCTTAACTCGTTAAAAAGCCACCAATTTTGATAAATCAGAGCAGAAAGATGTAATTTGTACTAGAAATGAAAGCTTTTCTCTGACTTATTTCTATTTCAGTTATAGAGACTCCATCTCTGCTCCACTGTAGTCGGTGACTGCAGGTTTTGTTCAGTGGCCACGCTTAAATTTTAAAATTGTATCCAAAATCTTGCTGTCTTCAGTAGGTACCATTGCTCTCAAGTTGGTTCCAACACTTTTAAACTGAGAATATTATAGAAACATCCAATTTTATTTACAGGATTCAGGCTGACAGGCCATACAGCTAAGCCTCTATACTGAATGCATATTCCACACGGCTAGCAGTGCCCTTTGTATGGAGCCCCCAAAGAGATTTGGGTAATGCCCCAATAAGCATAACTTCTAACTGTGGATTGGGAATGCTCTTACTAATTTTTTTTTTTTTTTGCCCTCCAATTATGAAATGCAAATTGTGAAAAGCAGAATTTGCACCTTGACTTGTATATTATCTCTGCCTTGCACCTTAGGAAATTGCCAGATATTAAGTCACAGTTAGAGCTGTACCACAACCATCACAGTTTACTGGAATCAGAATAATTTTATTTTACTTCCTGTCTCAATTGTGTTTTGGACAGTAAGATCTACTCTCTTTCTTGACATGTGTTTAAAATGTGCAAATTAAGAGCCATAGGTCAAGTGTTATTAACTGAAAGTAACATCTGTCTGCCTAAAGAAGCATCTCCTTTCACTGGATATCTCAGATTCAAGAACAACCTGCTAGAGAGCTGGATAAACCTCAGACTTGGCAGTTGGTTGACCCACTAATTATTCTAAATTTCCACTTTATCCCAAAGTACATCTTTTTTTCAGCAAATAATTAAACAGCTCATTTGGCAACCTTGCTCCACAAATTCTAGTTCAGTTCTTTGCTGCTCTCATGGCTACTTTCACTAAGCTCAATATTATCCAAAGCACATTGCCAAGTTTCATTAAAAATGTTGATTTAACCCTTGAATGAATTGCCACAGTAGCACTAGATATCTACATGGATAAATACAATTCAACTCCTTTTCCCTGCCACTGCACCCACATAAAAAGCCTGAGAAAGGCAGCACTCCTTTTGCTCTAATTTCTGTGTCAGACACATTTTTATTTGCATTCTTCTGAGTATTTCTGGTCACATCCAGGAACATACTTTCATTCCAAGGAGCAGAGAACTGCCACACAACTGGCCGCAACATCCATAAATCTAAAATATTTGCAGAAATAGAATCCTTTGGTTTTTGATGACTTAGTGTTTACTTTAGATGCTCTTGAGGTTAAGACAAATGCTACTTTCTTAGCATACTGTAAAGTCTTACAGGAAGTGTATAGATTTTAAGACATAGCTTTTCTTATGTGATAACACTACATTGAAAAACACCGTGTTTTCAAAAAACAAGAGAAAACAAAAACTTGGATGCTTTCCTTTGCTGAAGAGGTATTTTTAACTGTTTTTTTTTAGGATTTTGTACCAACCAACTCACGATGCAACAGCTTTAGGGCAGCATCAGGCTCTTGGTGTTGGGTCTGTGGCAGCCCTTTCCTTGCCTGGAGAGTGTGAAACGAGCACCGCTGATGTCACCAGAAATTCCACATGGGAAATAACTCTAAACAAGCTCTGTTTGCCAAAGCAAGAGCTGTGGGAGAGGATTCCGTGTGGCTTGGCCTTGAAGCATGTACATTTGTGTTTCCATTAAGGAGCCCCAGCCCTCGCTGCAGGTCTGAGCAGGAGAGCCCAGGAACGAGGGAGGACTCGCCGGGGCATTTGCAAATGTGACCACAACCTGCCACTTGATCCCAGAACCCCCCCACAAGCTCCCAGGGGCTGCACATCTCCCTGTTTGTGATGGAGCATTTCCAGAGGCAAAGGAATTTCAAGGTTAACTTCCCCCCCACCCTGCTGCCCCAGAAGGCCAGGGTGGCTTGCTTGGATTAAATAATGCTTAATTTTGTTTGTTTGTTTGTTTGTTTTCTTTTTGCTCAGTGACACAATACTGCAAAACATTTTAGGCAGGACCCCAACGTGCTGTCAGCTCAAGATAAAGCCCTTTGCACCACATTGCATCTGTACAAATTACTGGAGAAGCTCCATAAAAAGAACACCTGCATTTGTGAACTGGGTCGTGGTGCTAATTCTGCATCTCCCCACTTCTGACAGGATGAAGAGAGCTGAAAATTATTAGCCAAGCAAATTGACTGAAAGCTTGATTAGCAGCTGGCAAAAGACTTCAGAAGAAGATCAAAAACCTCAGTGATGTTCAGAAAAATAACAGGCAAAATGGAAATTATTTCAGTTCAGCTTCTGTAATGTTTCAGGTAAATGGGGAGATTTCCTTTCTTATCTAGTCCAAGAACTGCCAATGCCACGTAAAGTGCAAAATAGAAAAATGGAGATAGAGACTGATAGAATAGATGTTCCTTAAGTCTTAAAATACAACTGTTTCTACTAAAATTTGCCTTATTTAGAAGAATTTAAACAGAAATATCAGTATCTTCTTACTTGTCCCCCTACACACAGTACTCAGATATTCATAAACAGACAATTACTCAGTCCAAGGCCTCTGTATATTCCTCTGCAATAGTTTGCTTCCACGGGTTTTCCTTCAGCAATCAACAGTAAATAAAATGAACCTGAATTTCAGGCGAACGCAGGCAGAGTTTCAAAATCAAACTGAACAAATACAGTGGGGGAAGTGCATTTTTCATTTCAATGGACTGGGATGTAAAAGAACAAAAAAAAGCAGAAACGGCCATATCTCTACACCATCCTAAAAATGTGCAATTTTTTAACTAATAAAACAGGATTGTAAATTCAAACATTCCCAGCTGGCGTCAAACCACAACCTTCTACATCAAAATGAGATAATTCTCCTGCTGATTTAAACAGAAATCTTTGCTAATCATGGGAAATGTTTTTGTAAACTACTCGTGTCCACGGCAGTTTAAAGAGTTCATAATCCAGACAATATTACAGACAGAAATGGAAAATAGGTATTTTCAAATGTATTTGCCACATATTTAGGAAAAATAATAGGTTTTTGAAGAAAATTCTGCCAATCCCATTGCAGCTCTGAGACAACTCTATGCAGAGCTATAAGCACCTCCCAGAACATGTGGAAATATTTCCAGAAGTTGAAATGGATATAAGAAGAAAAACACTTCTAAGTGTAACAAATCCTTTGTGTTTAATTTTTTTCTGCCCAGTGGTTTCATTTTCAGAAAAGTCTGTTAAAGATGGAATTGAGAGGTAATTTTCTTTCCACTGAAATCCCAAAGGCAGAATCTCAGGGTGGGTGAGGTTGGAAGGGTGGCCCAAGCCCAACCTCCCTCCTCAACCAGAGGTTGTCCATGCCCAGCTGGGTTTGGAATCCCATGAACCCGATGGTGCCTGTGAACATAAAAACATTTCAATAAATTAAAACCCTGCTTACTTTTCCTGGGCTGGCTGCTCTGCCTCGTAAGCAGCCACCTTAGCTCCTGTCCCTGCTGGTTTTGCTGTCCTTTGCCTTCTCTTTCTCCTCGGAGCTGGGTCCACGGTGTCTGGGCTGCCCAGGAGGGAGGAATCCCTTCGTTCCAGAGCTGCCAAGAGGAAAACCACCCAAGGTCAAAAGAAATCTAACAGGAAGAGTTTCAAGACAACCCTTAAAATATTTCTTTTTTTGTTTCTTTGTTATGAAATTCTCTATATTGTCAAGATGGCCTCAGAACTGAGAGAAGTTTGTGACATAAAGGCAAGTTCAAATAGACTGAATTTAAACCAGAAAGATAATCTTGCCTCAATACCTCTTTGTAGCCAGTGGAGAGAAAGACCAGCAACCCCAAACTGGACAACCTGCCTGGATTTTCACTGCCTCCTTTGCTGAAGCTGACTGAAGCAGGCTCTGTCCAGGTTCATCTACTGATTAAAATTACCATGTAAATTCATAAAATATGCTTTATGTACACTTAAGCAACAAACCCCTCTCAGCTTTGACAATTACCTACCCAAATCTCAAATGTCAGGACAAAAAGATCCTTCCTTAAGCTAAAACCCTCCGTTAAAAAAAAAAAAAAAAATCCCTATTAATGCATTCAGAGGTTATGCAGACATTTTTATGCCAGCTATCAACATCCTGCAACACATTTTCATTTGGTATTCCTGCTTTCAGAATGAAATCTTTAATTACCTATAATTTTCAAGACAACGATATCCAGAACAACACAAACTTCAGCTGGAATGAATTAAATAATAATGTGGTGACTGAGGCTGATGCTATTAGGGTAACTTCCCTGTTTATGATGTTTCTGTGTATTTTAGGGAGGTTTAATCCTCACGTGGGTGAAAGGCGCCATAATTTGAGATTCCATACAAAAGCTTTTCACAGAAAATAAATAATGAGTCCTGTTTCTCCATTCCTTCCACAGTTGCTATCCACATCTACTGAAAACGAAGTAGGGAGGTAACACACAGCCCACAGGTGGCATTTTCAGTGTTTCTCAAAGAAACATGTGTTTCTGGCCAAGAACACGGATAAATTAATCAGAAGCTCCCTGGAGCCAGTGCAGCACATGCTTAACATTCAATAATATTAAATATTCACCAGCACACACTGCACTACATCACAGACTTGTGCAGGTATTTGCAGGGTAACAATAGGTATAAGCTGACATATTTCCAAGGAACAAGCTCATTAACAAGTTCCAAAGTCCAGCACAGACAAGATACACTCCTGCAATAAATGCTGAGAAGGGTTAAACGACAGCCTAACCACACTAAACTCTAACTAGACATTTATACTTTTCCAGTGTTAAGTGCTGAAAATATGTTCATGACAGTTACTTTTTACCTGTCTGGGGCAGCATGTCCAACATTTGCACAAACACTTATTTTACATATTTCAGCATCACTGCCCAAAGTTGGCCTCTTCATAATGAATACACACAGAGCAGTTTACTGTCAAGAACCCAACAAATTTGAACAATTCTGCCATCATAACTCCTATCCTTCCTTTCTGCTGTTCTCTAACTCTACTTTGGCCAAAAAGTAGATCCAGAGGTGAACCTCATACACAAAAACCTACGTTTTCCTAACATAACAAAAAGATGTCCCTGTAATTTCACCTGTGCAATGTGCACTGGTGATCACTGCCTTCATGCTCAGCATTTTATTTTTCTGCTTAGATGCAGAAATCTTCCGTGTCTGAAAAGAATTTTTAAAAGAGTTTTCCTATCTTTAATTTCTAAAAAAATAATTTCTTTTAATAATACCAAAAGAAATGCTTGTCATTCAGGCAGCCCAGAATTCAATGTCACAAACAGCAGCAGAGTGGCTTACGGGTGAGGGTTGATCACCACAAGCTTTGGGGCTTTTTGTTGTGTTTTTATTTCTTTCTTTCAAGCCAAAACTCTCAGAACTGCTGAAGAAAGGGTGGAATACACTTGATTCTCACAGTACCATGCATCACCACTGGACTTAAAACACACACCCACTCCTGCTGCCCAAAAATAATTCCCATTAATGAATTCATTTACAGCACTTGACTAAAAGCCAAAGAAAGCTTCAGCAAAATATTATTCATTGCTTAACGTAGAAATCTTTCGGAAAAATGAGAGACAGTCTTAGGCACAAGCCTAGCTTTGCATTCTGGAAATATTTTCTGTCTAAATTTAAGCAACGTTTTAAGGAAGCAAAGTTCCTTGACTCCTCGTGAAATTAAATTTCTTACTTTTATATTATGTAATTCAATATGAATGATTGTTACACCTTTGAGAGGAATGGTGTAATTTAAACACAGACAAGAAGTAGTTCTGGATGAAAACCAGTAATTAAACCTCCTACACCAAACATTGATTTAGAAAAGAAAATATTCCCAACAGATAACACACTTCCTGCAAGTTGAGTAACTGAAGAAATAAGACTGATAGGACAGCAAGAAGGGGATCATAGTTCAAATACTAAAAGAATATTTGTGCCAAGAAGATTATTTAAATAAAAACTCCTGCTGGTTGGAGGGTTTTCTCTTGTTTTGGGGGTCCTTTTTTGTAATTTTGAGGAGTGATATTATTTGGTGGGTAGAGGGAGTTTTTCAATAGGATATTCTAGAAAATAACTGAAAACTAAAAATAGCTGTCATTGGTTTGAAAGAGCCAGGATGAAATTAAGTCAATGAAGCCCCACAGTGTTGGGGACCTGGAAATAGAAGATGCCTTTAATACAGAAAAATGCCAGGACTCATCCTCAAGATATTTGGAAATAAAGCATCAGGATCTCTGAAATGACAGAAATTAATTTCTGTAGCCTGGTAATAGACAGGCAGTCCAGTTAGATTACACAGTACACTTCTGCATTACTTTATTTTGATATACAGAAGTCAATTGTTTAAACAGAAATGCCTTCCAGTCTGTCATATTCACTTTTCAGCTTGAAAATACCCCAACTCTGTGCACCTTCATCCTCTGTATCACCACCTCAGATGAAAATTCTACAGCTATGACTTGTCTAATTATTCATGGCAGTGTCACTGAGAAAACAGGATTCAGATCCTCTCAGTACAGCAATAAAAGGCTAAAAGTGGCACCAAAAGCTTAGTTTTGCCATAAATAATATAAACAGGGACCAAAGCAAGCAAAAATGAGCAGAAGTTTTCCAAACTTGAGGAATTTGTTTGCCTGCAATGACCTAACTTCACACAGACAGAATACACAGCCTTGATGTCCAAATTATGAATGGTGGACCACAGGCAGGGAAAAAAGCTGCAATTAATGAGGTTTTACCTATAGGAAACACAGTCACAGATGCCACTTCTCATCACCTTGCTGTTATAGATTTAAAATATAACAAATGATCAAATGGATTCAAGCAACATTCACATTTTCAGCCTGTACCATTAAAGGAAATGAATTTAGTTTCATCACAATAAAGGATGTGCACTGATTAAAGAAAAAAAAAAAAAGCTGTTCCAGATTGAACAGGTATAGAACAGGAAATATTTTTAAAGGACACAGACATTTATCCTGAAGAAAAGCCTTTATTTAAAGTTGTCTCCTATCCCGGAGATTTCATCAACAGCAGTACAGAATTCTGACATTTTCAATTTCTCTTCTGAATGAACATTTATCTTTTTCATCAGAGTAGTAAAGACTTAGGAAAATTTGTTCAGATTTTCAGATATTAACGCTGTTGCAGCTCCCCTAAATTCCTCCCAGAGCCCTCCGGTCAGCAGAGCAGAATTCCCAGGCTGAATTCTGCCTAACTCCTGGCAGCATGTGCTGCTCCATGGAATTAAAAACTTAAAATCAGTACCAGTATTGGACAAAACGGGCTGAGGGGTGACCAAGTGGTCACCAAACCATCACCTGAAGAGCACCAGGACTGCCTGAGAGAGCTGTCCCCCAAGAGCAAGGAAAGCAGAGAGAGGGAGCAGAACTCGTTACTTTAATCCCTGGCTGTAGTGCAACTCCGGCAATTTCATGGTTTCTCAATCCCAGCACAATTCCCCGGGGATGACCACCACGGCGCTGATAATAATTAGCATCTCTTTGACAGCCTCAGCAGAGCCTTCTCCTAAATGAATGGGTATGGAAATTAACACATCCCGGGGATGCAGGCAGCGAGTGCCTGCAAAGCAGGATTAAGTCGTTCCTGACAGGCAGCTGAGGAAACACCAACCCTTCCTACCCACCCTGTGTACAGATCCCAGACATGGCTGGGCATTTTTCATGAGAAATAGATCTGTTTAGATCACTCAGACATACAAAATTAAACACTGGTATCTACAGCCCGTGCATCTGCATCACTGAAAGCAACAGGAATATGTCACTATATTAATTTTAGGAAAACAATGAGAGTCATTCCCCAATCCCTTTGTTCTGCCCTACTGTATATTTCATTCTTTGTATAAATTTGGGCTTACTGTACCATAATCCCCTGGGGCCGAGAGGCAGTTGAGCCCGAGGTTCTATAAATTCTCTGTCAGCTGGTTGTTAATGTTTATTTTTACAAAGAGTATCTCCATGGGAAGTGTTTATGAAGACACATTTTAAAATAACTCGAGCAAAAAGTTTAGGTCCAGCCATACAAAATTTATAAATTGTATTCAGCTCACTAAGGAAGTTTACATTTCACCCTTCTAGGCTGTATTACCACCGAGTTTCCTATTTGCAAAGTATTCTCTTCCTGACGTCACCCTTTTCTAAAAGCTTTTTAAATACAATACATTAATAAAAAAACTCCAAAAAACAAAAAAACCCAACCAAACCAAAGAACACCACACAAAACAAAAAACCAACCAAACAAAAACCCCCCCCCAAAACCCCAAAAAAAACAAAATAAAAACCCCCAAAAAACAAAACCAAAAAACCCAACCAAACAAGAACAAAAAACAAGCAAAAAAACACAAACCAAAACAAAAAAATCCCACCCAAACACCAAAAATAAAAAAACAAAAACCCTCAAACAAAAACAAACAAACCAAAAAACCTCCCCAGAACCACCTCCCAGAACACCCTTATTCCAAACATGCAGCGAAACTCATCAAGTTCTGGTAAAATCTGTTTGCCATAAGGTTTCCTTCTCAATGCTTATTTGTTGGAGATAACTCAGGTGCTCATCTGTTGCCATCTCACATTGTCTTGAAACCACATGGCAAAAAAAATTAGGGTGAATTTGACACACAAATAACAAGTTTGGTCAGGAAGCATGAAAAAGTCTCTTTTCATCTATCAAAATAAAGGAGGGTAATAAAGGAATGCATTTTACACATATGAGTCTCTGAGGGAGCTCATTAATTTTAATCATCAAAACCATGATCTGTAATAGATCTTTTAAAAAATACCTTGAGAAGGGAAATTTCAATGAACCACATAATCAGATGAGAGATATTAATTTTCAATAATCCACATTAACGTGCTTTGCCGAAAATACTTTCAGTAACATTATAATTCTAAAAAAGTCCCTGGTTACGAGCATTACTAAAGGTTATGATTTCGCTTGAAAATACTAATATATAGTGCCCTTAGCCCCTAAAAGTCAGTGCCTCCCTCACAGGACAATGAGAAAGCTCTGGGGTGTGCTCAGATCCTTCCTGATGTGGGTCAGGCAGAAGCTCTGCTGAGGCAATGTTTTGCAGTTTCAATCTGGACATCTAAAAATCTCCTAACAACTAAACTTGTCTCCCCGGGTTTATTTTCCACAAGTGCTTGACAGAGGCAGCAGCAAGGCTGGCAACCTGGGTGCTGTGGTGGTTTGAGGCTCGGCCAGGGGCTGTCTCGGGACAAGTTTTAGGCTGCTCAGCAACAGCTTTTCAACAACCCACTGCAATCCCTGATTTACTGCGAGAATCTCCCGTCCCTCTCTGCCCCTCAAACTCGTGCAAAGCGCTGTATTAAAGCTGATTTTCTGTGCACCATGGCTGGATGTGCTGCCACCCAGCACACAGGCACTTCCAAATCCAGCCATCAGCATGGAAAAGGTCGTGGTCTGAAAAGGTTTGGATGAGCTCAGCGCCCCGGGTGTGCCTGTTTGCTGGAGTCATCCTCTGGGCTCCCGGGATGTCCCGTTTGGATCATCTGAACCACCCAGGGTGGAGGTAGGAGGCTTCTGGACACAACTCCCAGCAGACGTGAAGCACCATGCAGGTCGAGCAAACAAAACAACAGAGCAGACGGACAGAAGGGCTGAAATCATGGGGCTGCAGAAAGCTTTGGAAAAGATTTCTGGGCTGTGATGTCTCAATCCAGCGTGAGGTAGTGGAGCCCGGAGTAATTCCTCACCAGGCTTGTAAAGAATAAACCTCACACCTGGAGCTCCATCATTGTTGCTCGGCTTGGATTTTCTGGTGTCTGAGCTGATGTCTCAGCAGTTCTGGGGCTTCCAAAGATCACCTCTAAGGTTACCCCACGTCAGAAATCCAAATTAGCCCTAACCCCTGGCTGTGTGGATGTGGGGCCTGAGTTCAGAAAGTCAGTCCCAAAGGAGAATGTGAATAACCAACATTGTTTATCAGTCTCAAACCAGTAAGTGATTATTTTGTTAACCTTTATGTAGTCATAAAACCACAGACTCACAGGCTGGTTTGGGTTGGAAGGGATCGCATAGCCCATCCATTCCCACCCCTGCTATGGGCAGGGACACCTTCCACTGTCCCAGGGGCTCCAAACCCCATCCAGCCTGGCCTTGGGCACTGCCAGGGGTGATGGGGATCCCACAACCTCTGAGGATAAAAGTCACCCCTGCTGACACTGGGAATGGGAAAATAAGGAACACATCTGCTCACGAGCACTTTGCAACCAGGCTTCTGAATTAATACCAACAGTGAGTCTCAAAGCCTCACACATGAAGTGAGAGCTGCTGCTACTCCTGTGATAGATTCTTCACTCATTATCTCCTGGATGGAGAAATACAGAACGGTGACTGAAAGATCTGTGGACAATAAAGCCTCTTGACTTTATTTGGCTGTATTTTGACTTTCTGAGCCAGCAGCGTGCCCAGAAGGCCAATGGCACCAAACCTGTATCAGGAATAGAGTGGCAACAGGAGCAGGGCAGGGATTGTCCCCTATGCTGGCTCTGCTCAGCCCACACCTCGAATCCTGGGGGCAGCTCTGGGCCCCTCATGGCCAGAGAGCCCTGGAGGGGCTGCAGCATGTCCAGGGCAGGGAACGGAGCTGGGAAGGGTCTGGAGCCCCAGGAGGGGCTGAGGGAGCTGGGAAAGGGGCTCAGCCTGGAGCAAAGGAGGCTCAGGGGGGACCCTGTGGCTCTGCACAACTCCCTGACAGGAGGGGGCAGCCGGGGGGGGGGTCGGGCTCTGCTCCCAGGGAACAGGGACAGAAGGAGAGGGAACGGCCTCAGGCTGGGCCAGGGGAAGCTTAGGGTGGACAGCAGCAGGAATTTCCCCATGGAAAGGGTGCTCAGGCCTTGGCAGGGGCTGCCCAGGGAGCTTTGGAGTGCCCATCCCTGGAGGTGTCCCAGGAAGGGCTGGAGGTGGCACTCAGAGCTCTGGGCTGGGGACAGGGTGGGGATCAGGCACAGGACGGACTCCATGGCCTTGGGGGTGCTTTCCAACTAAAAGCAATGATTCTGTGATTCCATCACTTGTTAAATTTATTTTCTTATTTCTCTGGTTAAAGCACTGGGTCACCCTGGTGCTCAAGCAGTCCTTGCACTGTCTCCTCTGTCCTGGTTTAGAGCATCACCATCCTGAGACTCAGTTCATTCCCCAAGAACCCCATGGGAATCACGAGGCCAGAGGGAACTGTGTACTGAAGGCAGCCTTAAAAATCAAGTGTGAGCTGCACTCAGGACATCCCCCCCAGCGCCCTGGAGCTCAGACTCCTCAGCCACAGGAATGATTTCTTCCCCCATTAAACACCCTTTGAGAAAATCAATACAACTCAAGGGAGGCCATAACTCTGGAAAACTTACGTTTTCATAATTATGGCACTTTATGGTGGATAAATCAGTAACCTCTAGTAATAACTTTATCATGTTGTACTTATTAAGCCTGAGATTTTTTTCAATTGTATTGCACATTCCACTTTTTTGTATTATAGGTATTTCTAGTTTAGCCTGAGAAAACATTTCAGGTGGAAAAATTCAAGATAAAAACCTATTTAAACCAGGAACTTTGCTTGTCAGTATTTCACTACATATTTGTAAGGAAGCACAGACATATTTAAACAAATACTACTCTCATATCAGAAGGTGTTTTGCTACTTAGTTATACGGCAACATAAATATGTGGTTCTATTTCAGAGACAAAATAGGAACACAAACATGTGTCACTGTGTCTTTTAGAGAAAAAGATCGATTTGAAGCTTTAAAGTAATCTACTCTAAAATTAGTCAGTGACACAGGATCTATGCCCCTTCATAACAGCTTTAACTCTGGAACACAAACCAGCCACTTTAAAACTGTCCTTACATGTGAACACACAGAACTGATGATGGCACAGAGCCTAATCACCCAAAATTCCATCATCAAAGGACAAAAGCTGAGGTGAGTAAAAGGGAAGTGGTGATTCCTGGGGTGGGCAAGCACGAGGAGAGGTTCAGCAAGGCTCAGCAACAAGAAAATCTGGGATCTACTGGGCCACGAGCCACTCAGACAGGCAATATGATTCTTCAGCTTGTGAAAGGTTATAAAGTGTGTCCATAATCCTTCAGTGGATGCTGATGGAGAGCAGCTGAGAGTAAAAAGCCCAATTAATGCCCCAAACAGTGCTACTGATGGGACCAAAGGCAATGTCAACACTATGAACTAATTAAGGAAAGAAACTGACACATTAAATGTGTTTTGGGCTTTTTGAAATGTTTACTTGAAGTATTTTAAAGATTAAACCACTGCCCAAAGAATTCAGTGTCTTGAAAAATGAAGTGAAAAAATGAAAAGTTAGACAGGACAACATCAGGAAAGCCAAGCTTTGCTCCAGCATCCTCCAAGCTTCAGTTGGTGATCATCAAAGATCTGGGGTGAAGCCTGTGAGATTTTGTACTGCCTTCTTTTCTATCCATTCTCCTTTCCTCTCCCTGCCTTTAGCAAACCTTGAGACAAGCTGAGGGACTGTGGTGACTGGGAAGAGCAGATAATTGTCCAGAAAGTGACTGCACAAGGTCCTTGACAGAATTATTTCCAAGCCATTCCTTCTCAAAGACTGTTCATGCCCTTTCAAATAACCTTTCCTGCAGATGGGATTGTTGGAATATTTATATGGTGCTTTTTGCATGCACAGACCTTATTTTTTCCCTGAATTTAACAAGCTTTAGATCTTTTATTTCTACTGTATATTTTTTAATTTTGTATAACCAGCTGATACAGTTCCAAACATTGTCATGCAATTTTCCTGCATTTGCTGTGAAATGAGCAAGCTGAACTGAAGTCTCACATGTCATCCACTAGGAACAAAGTTCTGTTTACACTACTAGCTTTCTGGACCCATTTATTTCTCTTGAAATCAATAAAACACTTCCACTAAATAAAAGACATACCACGAGTATTATCTACAAATTGTGGTCAGCTATCTGCTTTTCTTTTTTTTTTTTCTTTCTTTTTTTTTTTTTTAATACAGTATTCCTAAAAGGCTTTTCATGCTGTGAATTTAAAGACAGCGTTTAAGATGTCATTATGGCATGTCTTTCTATACAGCTGCCATTAAGGTCTTTGTAATGGGCTCAGAAATGATGAACATGGAAGGTGCCTCAGTCAGACATGACATTAATGTTTTTATGGCAGATGCACTGGCACAATCTCAATCAACATCACGAGATAATTCTGCTCTGGAAAATGCTACAGGTAATTCTGGTTGCCCTAAGAGGCTCTGAGGGTGTATTTAAAGAATTTTTAAAGACCTCGGTAAGTACTTTGAGAGAAGCAACACATTAATATTTATCACAACACTTACTGAACAGTGAACGTGAAGCTTGGCCATGTGCAAGACGTTGATACATGATGAACAAAAAATTATCAATCAGCAGGTCTGAATCAGAACCAAGGAGTTGGCTTAATCCATAACAACTTCCATTAGGATGCTCTTAAACACTCAGATGGACACATACACAGCACGACTTTTAGTCACCATTTTTTATTCATTGCGAATGGATATTGTAAAACTTGTGGCAGGATGCCAGACCTGTGTTTACACTCTCACCTGGGCTGTTTTCCTTCACCAGGTCCTTGGGCATCTTCAGGGCTCTCCTGGTCTGGCTGGGCTGTGGACATGAGCCAAGTCCACCACTGACAGGGCACAGTGAGCAAGGAGCTCAGCTCCAGAAGATGTAACCCACATCACAAAAACACCCCTTGGGCACACCTGTTCTTCGTACTCAGAGTTTGGAGTAAAAGGCAGGAGACGTGCAGGTCTTCTAATTAGATTGTTTATTAATTCTTATCTACGGCATTCCTGTGCCTTTGAGTTAACAAAAGTGGGAAATGGCCCGAGTTCTCACTCCCAAGGCCATTTAAAGTCCAATCTATCCAAATATGAAATGCCAATAAATTTATTTTTACTTAAAACCCAATACCTAACTATTCATGACCCACATTGCATGATTTTTGACCCAATGACAAAACACTCTGATTTGTGACGAAGAAAGAAGAACAAACCCACACCCAAAATTCTCCATCTTGTTACCTACATATCACCAATGCCATGATGATTTTCTTTTATACCCCTGTTATACCTTTTTACAATTTCTGCATTCTTGATGCTTTTTGCCTCCATTCTTGGGCTTGTTTGTCAGGCTGGGACACTGAACATTTGAGAAGCTTGGCAGTGAGGGATCAGTGTGCCCAGAGCCCAAGGGCCTCTCCAGAGCACATTTTGGAACCTGAGACAGAACCATCCAGGGGAAGGGTCCTTGGGGAGGGGGCTCACTGGAGCCTCTCATTGGGGAATCCTTGATAGATGTGCTAATTAGTGACACCTACAATGTGATCCCAGATCTATTGTGGGTGGGCACTGCGGGGTGCAGGGAGGGGCATCTGTCCTGGCTGTGGTGCACCTGAGGGTCCTTAAAATAAACACCAAGGGAAAATCCCTTTTCCCCTTCTAACTGTGTTTGACTCTTGATTTTAAGACCAGGAAAAGGCATCATTACTAATATCCCATAAACCTAAAACCCAGGATTCCAACATCCACAGACATGGACAAGCTGGGAGACACTCAGGGATAGTTTCAGAGGGCAGTGGTGGAGAGGGATGGCAGGAGACTGTGGTAAACAGCCTGGCCCCAAGTTGATCAGACTTGGGATGCAGAGCCAGGAGGCTGGGTGAGGTAACTGTGTGCTGTGAGGGTGAGAGTCACAGCCAGACTCTTTACACAGGACCAGCCCCGCTCCCCTGGGATCCACTCACTCTGGGATAGTCTTTCCACATGGCAAAGCTGCAGCCCTCAGAGGGGAAAAACAGGATCCCGCCCTGAGCTGTGCTTGTGTTCCATGGATCCTCCCCCAGCCAACGTCCCTGAGAGCCACCAGAGCCAGGAGGCACCAGGAAAATCACAGAAATCACCAGGTTGGAAGAGACCTTCAAGACCATTGAGTCCAATCCGTGCACCAACACCCAACTAAACCCTGGCACCCAGTGCCACATCCAATCTCCTGTTAAACACCTCCAGGGATGGTGACTCCACCAAATCCCCAGGCAGATGATTCCAGAACTTTATCACTCTTTCTGTAAAAAACTTCTTCCTGATATCCAGCCTGTATTTTCCTTGGCGCAGGGAAGCCTCTTGTTCTCTCAGTTGTTGCCTGGAGAAAGAGACCAAACCCCACCTCACTGCAACCACCTTTCAAGAAGTTGTAGAGAATGATAAGGTCACCTCTGAGTCTCCTTTTTTCCAGGCGAAACAACCCCAGTTCCCTCAGACGTGGCTCACAGCACTTGTGTTCCAAGCCCCTCACCAGCCTTGTTGCCTCCTCTGGGAGGAGGATTTGTCCTTCACTGAAATGGGAATGATGAGGGTTTGATCACTCAAACCCCTAAACCCACTTGGAAACACAAACCCCAAACACCCAAGCCTGGAAAACACAGTATTTTCTTCTGATAAAGAGTCTGACTACTGAGTTTTGCTGATATTCAGAGTATCAGCTGCCTGAGGAATTACTGAAGGGTGAAACACAGCCTGGACCGGGCAAAGCTTGATGCAATTCCTCTCCCCTTCCATCTATGTGCAGTGATTCAAAAAAAAAAAAAAAGAAAAACAAAAAAGGATATCTATATATAGGGATAATTTATGGCTGCTTAATATTTCATGCAAGCTCAAAATATCTATATGCAAGAAGAAAATGCTTTTCTATATTTAATGTATTTTTGCAATTTCATTACACTGGGCAATTCTCATGCCCCTTTTCCCATCAAAAATTCATTTAAGTTATTAAGGCCCTGTGGAAATTTTAAACACTTCCTGACATTTGTCCAAAACAACAGTCACTGTAATGGTAAGGTTTGATTACAGAAAGTAATACAGACTCCCTCTAACTAAATAAAGCTTAGAGAAAAGGGGATTTAAATATAAAGGGTGTGTAAACACACACTCCTTTTCCCACCCCAGCACAACTGACTGGTTTAGACTGAAAAGGCTTTTTCCTCTGAAACCTTGCTTCAGGAAAAATATCAAGAGATGATCACTGTGATATAAACCATATACTAAGCTCTAGTGATGAAATAGTATAAAAACACAATGTCATCAAAGAAAGAATGTCAGTGAGTTACTTCCGGAGCAATTTGCTGAAGATGTTGGAAAGGATGAATGATTTTATGAGTTTTTCTAGAGAAACAAAAAAAAAAAGGCGTTTCAGGCTACAAAGACTTGAAGAATTAAGCTCACTAGTAGTAAAAGCAGATTAAATTCACTAGGTTAAGCAGGTGATGTGTGGGATGACAGAAAGCCATAAAAAGGTTCTGCAAGCAAATAATATTGTATCATTTCTGGGTTTTTTTACTCTTTCCAAGAAAAAAAAAAACAAACCTAAATGTAAAACAGAGAATCTTGGTATCACATTTTCTCAAATTAAAAACTCCATCTTAGAAGTACTGCAGCTATCCTAACTAGTGCTGTATTTGACAGCTTGATCTTTAGAAAAAAACAATGCTGGTATTAATTAAAGCTAGAAATTTTGCCTTTGAATAGTACTGTTTCTAACCATCATCATTCTTGGGTTTGAGAACCTGCGATCTTCTTTCACTGAAATGGGCTAATCATGACTATATTTATTATTTATATAATTATTATATATTTAAAAAAAATTAAAGAAAAAAAAAAGAAATCACACAGAGTTGCAAATCAGACATTTAAAAAAATACTTTTCTTCCTTGTGTGCTCCAGTTGGAGCTGGGAAAGCTCCACAGTGCTGCCCTCAGTCCCATGGTTGCTGGTACTGGGTGTTATTTTGGCACCCTGCCCCCCAGGAAGGCCAGTCTGGCCTGACTCCTTGTGGAGGAGAACACTGTGCAGAAGAGTGAAAAACGTCAGAACAGAGTTCAAAAGCAGAGAAAGATACATCTAATCTTCCCCCATGCACACAACACCCTCTTTGTTGACCAACAAAAACCACATTAAACCCTACAGCAGCGGGCACAAAGTGCTGGTGTGAATAGCGGCTGCTCAGATGAGTAACACTTTTATTACATATTCAGAACTAAACACTTCGGCCAGGGACGGGGCCAGAATAAACCAGAGCAGCCTCTCTGGGAGCTAATGGAACCATAATGAATTACACCAATTGAGAATTCGGAGTTTTATTCTGGGATGGAGCTTGCTGGTGAAATGCACAAAACAAAGCAAAAGGCTCATTGCATGCTGGGCATGAATGCAGTCACTTCAAATTGTATTTCCTGAAAAGGCAGCTGAGTAGTATCACTGCCTGAGAATCACCTAGAATCCTTCTTGACCATTCCCCCTCTTGTGAAACCTGCACACAGCAGCTTTGCTCTTTTTGGTTAAATTACACAAAACAGCTTAAAGCCCGTCACTGTTTTAATTTCCCCTGAACTATCAGGGGAAAAAAGCATCACCATGACTAAAACATCCATTTTTAAACTGCAAACACACCAAACCTATCCTGGGACATGAAAATCTGTTTGATACAACAGATCTTTCCCACCCTTGGAAAAGGTGAAGGGTGCTGCATGGCCAGGGCTGTTTTGGGAGGACATTCCCAGGTGCTGTGATGGGCTCCTAGTCCACGGAGCTTGCTGGCCCCTGGACTGAGTCAGAGCCTCTTGTTTTGGTGGTTTTAGAGAAGGAAAACACTCTTTGCCTTCAGCATTTACCCTCACCACAAAAATACCTGTTATTTCCTCTGTTTTCACTCATAACAACTATTGCAGCTGATAACAAGAACTGTGTTGACCTACTTATCCAAGGATATCTAAGGAAAATAAAGCCACCTCCTGTCTGCCAGACGGGGATTTTAAAGTTCCTTGGGCTCATGAGCAACCAGGGGATGATTTGTTCTGAGAAGCAGCCATGAATTGAAAACATCAGTGTTGTCCCAGACGGGGACAGCAGCAGCCTGGGCCACTGGAGAAGCTCAGCTCTGAGACACCAGGCTGCTGGCAGGAAGGGTTTGGGGGCTGTTTTCCCTTCTAGTTTCCCACCCCAGACAAAGGACACACAGCACAGAGCTCGATGAATTCCCGGCTAAGAGTCATAACTGACTGAGCCACTGGCTGCTCTTCATGTCACTTCTCTCCTGCAGTAGTTTTATCAAGCCACAGTGGGGAGAATGAAGTGGGAAATAGCTTAATCTCACCAAAATGCAGTGACACTTCCTGACATCCCATTTTGAAAAAAGAAGAAAATGCAACTTGTTCTGCCCTTTACTGCTGCTACTCATTGCTGCAGAAAGATGGAGCAGCACAGAGTGAAGCTCTAAGGTTTTTTTCCCACCTTAAAGCTGCAAAATCCCTAACCTGTACCTCAAATTTATTACCCTGTCTCCCACCAGAAGACAGGAACTGTGGATTATTCCACTGCCCCACTAAGGCTCATCTCCTGTGCCCATTCCTTTCCCTCCAGCTCACAGACACTCTCCTGCCCAAAGGGAATTTACTAGTGACTTATTTTAAGGCAATTTCATCCAGTGAAAATTCTCCTCAGTAGGCTACAAACACGGTCTTACTGGGTATGGGGCTTTAGGAAACTATTTAATGTGTTTCAGCCATAAAATATAAACATGTCCTGGAAGTGCTGGCTTACCTGGATGCTCAGTGCAGCTCTCCAGAGTCTATGACACTTCAGTGGCACAGCTGGCCCTTCCCTGCACATAAAATACTTCCACTGCACATAAAAGTACCTACAATGGGGTGGCTATATGTCTTCCATCCTTAGTTCTCCAAAATAAACCATCTCCTCTCCTTGGCTCACCAAAATTCAGTGGCTGTTTCCCCAGAGACCCAGCATGGGGGTTGATCTCTTCTGCCACCTCATGAGAGACAGGACAAGGGGAAATGGCCCCAAGTTGCACCAGGGGAGGATTAGTTTGGGTATTAGGAATAATTTCTTCACACAAAGGCTTGTCAAGTACTGGAACAGGCTTCCTTCCCAGGGAAGTGGTGGAATCACTGTCCTTGAAAGTGTTCAGTAGAAGTGTGGATGTGGTGTTAGGGACGTGGCAGTGCTGGGTTAGTCCTCTGACTTGATGGTCTTTGAGGGCTTTTCCAACCTTAGTGGTTCTATGAATCTGTAATTCCATGTTTCTGTGAGGTGGATGAGACCCTCCTTCTCTCAGGAGCAGTGGGAATGATGCCTGTTTCCAGCACAACGTGATTTTCAGCACACTATTTTCTCAGATTATCAGAATTTAACAATGCTACAGAGCTAGCCAGGAGGTTCTCAGACATTGAAACAGCTTTTTGATGTTCATACGCCTAGAAAGAGCAGATTTTTTTTCATTTGGCAGCTCCTGAGCCAAGTGTTGCAGTCAAGTAAAGAATAAACCACCAGGAAGCAGCTCAACAGCCTAGAAAGTGACATAAATCACTCACACAGGCACACACACCAAAGGCCAATCACAGTTTTGACCTTGCTGATGCTTTGTTAAAATGACTGGCATCAATCTCACAATTCAAATATCTTAAGGATAGCTTGAAAGCACTCGTAGACCTCAAAAATCCTCAGCTGGGAATCCTCTAATCCCTGCCCTGCTTCACATGGAAGGCTCCCGAGACGTTAGGACTCAGTGATTTTACCCGTGGCGTGATGAGCTCAATGCCATCAGCCTGCAATAATTGAGGTCAGCTGCTCAGTGTGATGGCTAGCTGTGCAACACCTTTCATTTCTCTCTCTCTCTCTCTCTCAAAAAATAAAAAAAAAATCAGTTTAGGCAGAGGGAAGTGGGAAATCGAAGATCGCATTTCCATCATTCACAGCCCGCCTCCATTTCTGATCACAGGGAAAAGACAGATGCATTCATGTCACAAGTGCCAAAAATCTTTATCAAGTCCTTGGTGGGCAGAAGCACTTTATACATTTCCCTAAAAGCTGTAAGACTCAATCATTTCTGGGAAGTTTAAACCAGGAGTTCCAGAAAGAAAATAGTTCTCTGTTCTCCACTTTGATGAAGAGTTAAGGTAAGTGCACAATAGGAGCTTATCCCTCCTGGGCACGCAGAGAGGAGGTGTATTTAAATTTCCTCTGCATCTTGATGGCATTTTGTGCTTGGTTAGTGATTTGTGAATATCCTCAGAAGTTACAGAAACTTGGCACATCATGTTCCTAAATTTCACTGGTTAATTAAATAATTTTAAACACATAAGGGACAGAAAAAACCATCAAGGTGAAATAAAAATAGGGCACATAATATGAAAAATGGATGACAGTATAGTGAAATGAGTGAAAATCAATTTAATCTAAAAGTCCATCTGCATTTCACATCAATCCATTAATTTTCGTTTCCTTTAGGAATCAAGGTAGGTGATGATACTGGAATTGATACTTTTACTGAACAGAAATGAAATCAAATCAGGGTTCAGTTTACAGGCACCCACTGGAGCACCAACATGTTTTGAACCTGCTGCACCAAGGCTGGTTTTGCAGGCAGCACCCACACAAGCAGTGTTGTCTGGGGAGGTTGTCGCTGTTGTGCCATAGACAGGCAGAGAAACCACACAGAGTCCAGGCTCAGGGAGAAATGGAAGCCATTTCATAATTTTTCCTTAGGTTTTTATGTATTAGTGCTCAAAAAGTGAGTTAAATGGAACAAGGTGATTGGTCCTCTGGCCATCCACCCTGTGAGGGGCTTGGCCAAATTCTAAGACATCCATTCCCAAATATTTTGCTGGTTAGAACCAGAACAATCAGGCAAAACAATCTGCAGGTGGAAGGAGTTTACAAAAATGGTAACTTTGTTTTAGGTGGCTTGCATGGCCAAGGCAGAGCTCTCACAAAATGCTGCAGAGAGATGAAGAAATTCCCTGCTGAAGCTTTTTCAGCATCTTTATTGGTTCCCTTGGCACACTTTGTGGCGTGGTTTGAAATACAGCGCTGGGAACTGTGACTCAGATCTGCTGCTGTCGGCTGAGGGAGTCAGGGAACTCTGTCTCCAGGCAGGCTGCAAACAGCCCTGGGGTAAAAGTAAAGGTAGGGCTGAGCAAGGGACAAGCTTTGTGAAGGACAGGGAATGAACCCAGTGCTCTTAGTGCTGACTGAACCGAGGAGCAGCGCTGGGGTGATGTGTGGGTGAGGATTCACCTCTGGACACCAAGGGAAGCTGGTGGCAAGCAGTCAGGGCTAGTGATGTCCCCCAGCAAATGCAGAGGGGGTGATTCTGGTCAAAGGAAAGCCCTTGTTGATCAGATCTGTTCAGCACGAGGACTAAACAAAAAATGAACCGCTTGCTGTGTGCTGTGAAGCAATCAGAGACCAAGAAAAGCAGCCAGGTGAAATCCATGGGCACTGGGAGGGTGGGCAGGTCCTGGCACAGGGTGCCCAGAGCAGCTGGGGCTGCCCCTGGATCCCTGGCAGTGCCCAAGGCCAGGCTGGACATTGGGGCTGGGAGCAGCCTGGGACAGTAGGAGGTGTCCCTGCCATGGCAGGGGTGGCATTGGATGGGCTTTAAGCCCCCTCCCAACCCAAACCAGGCTGTGTGATGTACACACAACCCTGTCTCACGGATTTTACAGAATGGCCAAGAATATTACTTACTACCAAATATTCTTGTCATATTGCACATCCTGTATTTCTGTGCCTTCCCACACCAAGGGGGCGTTCCCGCAAATCCCAATGAAAAACACTGTGAGTCTTCCACATATGGAAAACAGGAGTCACTGGCCACCAAGAACAAAGTGTCTTAGTTAACAAGGGAAATTCAGAGGTTCACAACATCCAACTGCTTTGGAAAATCAGCATTTCCCAGAGATTCCATTTCCAAGGCTGGCCATGGAGCTCTTCCTGCACCCCACGAAGGTGTCAGGGGCTCTGTAAGGTAACATCCTGTGTGCTGTTTCCAACACAAAGAATCACATTTTGGTACCTGCTTCATTCTCATTCCCCTTCCTCACAAATTGATCAGTGATGCTAGAAGCCACTGTCTCACTTCTCAGAGACGTATCCCAAATCTTCCCCATCCCCTGGGCCACAGGGCAGCTCCATGGAAGTGACAGTTCTTTGCTTTCTTCTCCTCACCCCTTGAGTGAAACAAAACCCAAAACCCAACAAAACCCACAAAAAAATAACATTTCGCCTTCATCAAAATTCTCCAAGTCTTGCTAGAATTCAAAGATTGCAGTCAAAATGTTGTGATGCTTCCAGCAGGAGCAACAAGCTACTAGTGAGCCATTTAGTTAATGATACTGTTCCTACAGCAGAGCAAATTTCATGCCTAACTAGAAAAGTTAATATTTGTTGAGGTGTAATGAAGTAAACAATCAGGCAGGGAGTACACAACAGCTACAATTTAGATTTAAAACTTCTCAGATTTTTTTTTTTTAAAATTACTTTGAAGCTTTCAGCAGAAGAGGTGCATTCACACCACGTGGAGATGGTGGGACAAAATTCAAACAACCCACTGGAGAGTGCCAGAATGCCACCACCACCCCCTGAAAAGAACCCCTGGGGATTACAGACAGGTTAACCAGGAAAGGTCTCAAAGGAAATTGTTGGCAATCAGATACTCCTGACCTGACCCTCCTCTCCCAGGAACCCAGGTAATGAGTATCCTTGTGAGAATCCAACACCTGGCTAGAGATTAAAGGGCTGTTTTTTTCCTGAGTGAGACAACAGCTCACAGTATGGCTAATCCCAAATAAACCCTGCTTTTCCTGTAGGGAATTGGAGACAGTTGCAGGATCAGCAGAGGGAAATCTGGGGGCTGTATAAGTAGGAACACCATTGCAGCCAGGTGAGCACACCTGGAACATCCACTCTCAGCTGAGGCAAACTCCTGCTCCAAAGGGTTCTCCCACAAGCTGAGTTTATTTCTCCAACTGAAACAAGCAGGTTCAGCAGAGAGACAAAAATTAAAGACTTTTGGTCTTGCCTGAACTGGTTACACCCAATTTCTTTCCAAGCTACTGTTGGATTAACCCATTAAATCATTGGTCACTTTTGAAAGCTGATATTTGTAGCTATCAGCACAGTTACCAAAGAGATGCCTATTCACTTCCATGCTGAGGAAGTTTAATACTTTTATTAAAACAAACAAACAAACAAACTCTCCTCTCAAACTGAACAAAGGAATTCCCAGGCAGTGAAGTGGGAGTCATTTGAAATAGGCATAGTAAACTGGTTTTCTGCCATGGACATCAACACTAAAGACTAATTTATGTTGATTGAGGCTTTCAAGGGATTGAGGCAGTTACTTGGCTAAGAGAGGCTAAGAAAAACTATTATGGAATAAATGAAAATTTTTAGTTTTTATTATATTCTTAATATATTCAGAAATGCTGCAACATACAAGTGAGCGCTACTTTTTAAAATTTTAACTCTGCTGAAATTGGACACAACTGATATCTACATGACAAGGTCTGTATTTTACCCCACATTCCATTAAAAGAAGACAATTAAAAATGGTCACTCATTTCAACTTATATTTAGATATCCAAATTTCTAGAACAGTAGGTTCTGGGCTGCTCACAGAGCATCCAAATTTCTGTTTGCATGAAGAGTGATATTGTGCCTTTGTATACCCTGACAGAATGGGTAATGAGTTATAAATGAGTTATTACTGACATTTTTACAAGCTACAAGGGAAGAAAAGGATTGCAGCTTGACTACAGGGATACCTTCTCAGGAAAAGTGAATTGCTGGGTTTAAATTTAGGAAGAATATTAAAGAGGGCCCAATGATTTCAGTATGATTGGTCCCAGGTGATCACAATCACACCTATTAACTCACAGGAACAGGAGCAAAGCTGTCACCAGGTAAAGGCTTGTGAAATGGAGATGAAAACTGCAGGAGATTAATCCACCTGTGAGGATATTTTTATTTAAATCTACTTTTTTAAAACAAAAGTTAGATCTTTAGTTTCTAAGAGAGGAGGGTCCTACTCAGGATGCCCAGAGTGGATCCTAAATATAAATTTCAAGCTCTGAACCTCATGAATTTTGTTCTCTCCAGACAGTTAGCAGGTGTCATGTTTTGTGTGTCCTAACAGAGTAAAATTAATCAGATATGAAAAAAAAAAGTAAATAAAATAGGTATTTGTATGTAGGAGGAAATACACACTCTCTGTTTCAGATATGTTGGGCTCTCTGTCCACTAAATTAAAAAAAGCAAAACTCAAGAGTTTTCAATACTTTTGCTGTGGCATTATATCCTTTATTATTTTAATTTATACAGTAACTAAAAAAAAACCCCAAAACCCTAATAAGATGCTGCTGACAGCTCCAGTTTTGAAAACATCTCCCCTCTATCAGATCTCATATGGGAAAGCTCCTTTACAGTGTGTAACTTCTTGTTTGACCTGCCTGAACAGAGGGTGTGTAACTGAGAGCTCCTTTATGAGGTCACCTGGCCTGCTGTCCATAAACCAAAAAGTTCAGGTTAACCTTCAAAACCAAGCAGGACACAGCAAAATGCACGACAAAATCTGCAGTAATAACTACTGATGTCATTTGCCTAATTTCTCTGGATTATTTTAAAGCCATTTTTACCCTTCCAAGTTTCACAGATTTCCAGTATTCTGCATGAAACTCGTGTACATGACGTGTGCAGAGTTATGTATATTGAGGAAAAGGGTCCTTGAGAAGAGCCTTTCATCCTAAAGATGAAAAGAAGGAACTTCTCAGCTTACCAATGCAATGACTGACAAAAAAACCAACTGTTTTCCAGGAAGCCTGGCAACTTCCCAAATGATTTATGTGGAACTTGTGCATCATTTTAGTGCTATCATTTAGGGTTTCCACTCAGTAAAGCAAATTGTTCTAGGACAATTTTATCACCTCACCCTCAGTGTCTTTTAGATTGATCTACATTCCCCTTTAAGAATAAAAGCTACAGGACACATAGGAAGGTGACTTTAGGACAATGCCTTTCACCTGAGATGGACATAAATAACCAAAACATCCAGTAAAATAAGAAGGACAGAGAAGAGGAGAAGGGAATAAGTAAAAAAAAAAAGTTTATGGGAGTATTACATTCATGACTTTTACATGGAGCAAAGAGATTTCCTTCTTCTTAATCAGAGGTGTTTCAAAGGATTAAAATAAAACAGTTTTATGTTCCTGTTTCAGGTAGTGTGCTGATTCTGACATTTCCTTTGGTGTAAAACCTGTTTTCCATCACGTTTTCACTGGGCTGCAGGAAGCAAAGCCAAACAGGGAAACCAGCTCTCAAACCCAGCAAAGACTCACGGGGTGCAGCCTGGCTGAGAAAACTCCCAGTTAAAAACGAGGATGCCTGCTTCAACCTGCAAGAGTAATAAATCAAGGGAATGACCACAGGGCTCAGTGCAGCCCTGAGCAGCCCAGCTTTTCCTGGAAAGAGGCTGCTTGCTGGGATGAGGCACGGCCATACAGCTGGGGAGTCATTCGGGTAATCGGGGCAGTGATTTCGCACAGCTGGCCAGAGCAAACGCCCTTCCTGAGAGAGCCAAAGACAAACCAAAGACAAGCTGGTGTGCACTGGGAGCTGCCCTCTGCCCCACTGCCCACCAGCCTGCACAAAACATGTGAGAAACAGGGAGTTTGGGAAGGCAGCCCACAAAACACTCAGCTCACGGCATCAGGAGAGCTCTCACAGGATGTGGGACAGCTACAGGTTTCAGCAAACCCTGCTCCACTGTGCTGCTCCCTGGTCTGACAGCACCTGCAGGATGCAGGGTTTGTTGGCTGCCACAGATAGGCTGCCCACTCCCTAGCCGAAAATAAGGGCTTTTATCCCAATGTTCAGGATCACCACTCTTTTAAGAACATTTTTTCCTCAAGAAACTGATGCCTTTTCCTGGTCTTAAAATCAAGAGTCAAACACAGTTAGAAGGGGAAAAGGGATTTTCCCTTGGTGTTTATTTTAAGGACCCTCAGGTGCACCACAGCCAGGACAGATGCCCCTCCCTGCACCCTGCAGTGCCCACCCACAATAGATCTGGGATCACACTGTAGGTGTCACTAATTAGCACATCTATCAAGGATTCCCCAATGAGAGGCTCCAGTGAGCCCCCTCCCCAAGGACCCTTCCCCTGGATGGTTCTGTCTCAGGTTCCAAAATGTGCTCTGGAGAGGCCCTTGGGCTCTGGGCACACTGATCCCTCACTGCCAAGCTTCTCAAATGTTCAGTGTCCCAGCCTGACAAACAAGCCCAAGAATGGAGGCAAAAAGCATCAAGAATGCAGAAATTCTAAAAAGGTATAACTGGGGGATAAACGACAAAAATCACCATGGCATCAAAACA
The DNA here is from genome assembly GCA_013399225.1 of Rhipidura dahli. Classification (NCBI taxonomy): domain Eukaryota; kingdom Metazoa; phylum Chordata; class Aves; order Passeriformes; family Rhipiduridae; genus Rhipidura; species Rhipidura dahli. Next base: position 111,676 of record VXAC01004736.1, on the reverse strand, counting down.
AAACTTCTCCTTGTTGAAAGGATCCAAGAGCCAACAGGGCAAAACCAAGTGTCACCTGTTCTAAAGCACAGACATACTTTCAACAGGGAAGGGAATGCTAATGCACTGTGTTATCTGCATGTGAATTATCTTGTTTTCAGTATATCATAAATACACGTAAATATTTTTGATGCTCTTTGTTCCTCTCTGAACTAAATATGGCAGAAGGCACTGATGGACGGGATATTGGGCAGGAATTGTTCCCTGGCAGGGTGGGCAGGCCCTGGCTCAGGGTGCCCAGAGCAGCTGGGGCTGCCCCTGGATCCCTGGCAGTGCCCAAGGCCAGGCTGGACACTGGGGCTGGGAGCAGCCTGGGACAGTGGGAAGATAAAGTTCAAAATGAAACTGTGTGACAGAGGTTTCCTTGGCAGAGGTTTCCTTGCATTTCACTGTGCACTGAACTCAGTCATTCCCATGGTCCACAATACAAGCATTTAAGGATGCTAAAACAACCCCTGCCAGGCCCTTCAACTGCACCAGATCCCAAAAGGACCACTTAGCCCAGTGCTAAACAAGTGCAGGGACTGAGGATGAAAGGAGAAACAAAAGCTGGGGTGGGGATTGCCGCTGGCAGGTTGCTGATGGCTGGCAGGAGTTTCCTGCTCACCTGACAAGCTGAGGAGGATGAGGCAGAGCTTGGTGGCACAGCTGCAGCACTGCTGGTGTTGCAGTGTCACAACTGGGGAGTTAAATTCTCTGCAAAGAGGTGCCAAAATAGGGTTGGGAAACGCGTTTATTCATGGAAGGAGATAACGTTTATGAAGGCGCTGCTTCATTAATGGATTTGATTTAGATTTATTTATTTAGGAACTGGAGCTTTATGTTATTTATTCTCCTTTTCATAAATATATTAACTCCCCTCCACCCCCCAAAAATGAAATAATTCCACCTCTGTTCACAGTGCACGTTGCTGAACTGTTGGAATTACCCTGGTTTTTCAGATGGGGAGAAAAAACCCCACACAGTATTCATGGGCGTGCATCAAGCTTGGAATCACCAGCTTGGCCTGAAAATTATTGTAAAATAGGGGTCTTACAATTTAACTTAAATATTATAAAGACAGTTAATTTGGTGATTTTTTGCAGGAATTAAATCGTACTTGAAAAGACTTTACAATTCACCATGGAAATAAAGTTCTTTCATGAGTAACATTTAGCAGTATGTGGATAGTACAGTGACAAACATTTTAAAATTTTGTATTAATCAGTGTTGCTGCACCTAACCTGCAGTGTGATCAAGTCCTAGGTTAAAAATAGATGTATTCTATTACCACCAGCTGTGGACCATTAGCTGTTAGCTGTTATCACCTGTTAACGACCCACCCCTTGATGGGCCATCAGGAAGCCACCCAATGACTCATGGACTTATCTCACCCTATTGTGAGATGCTCCACCCAGGAGGGGGAAGCCGGGCATTCCCACCTGGATATAACTAGCCCTAGAACTGCCTAGGGGGTAGCCCTGTCTACTGGGTAGCTGGAGGACAAGAGCCACCACAGATTTTCAGTTGGACACCGGACGTTCCATTGGATCATCGCTTCATCTGGATCACTTCAGTTGGACTGCTTCTGCCACCCTAATAGGGTATCAGGTTGTATCTAACTTTATCTGTACCTTTTTCCTTATATTATTTTGCTTGTTTCTACCTTTTCAATAAATTTCAATCTTACCTTGTGACCTCCCACTGGTTTGTTTTCAAACCAACACAGATCATCAGCTGTTCTAATTTTTTGATCAATCACCAAACTTTCAACAACCTTAGCAAAGCATAAATCTGCCACTTATATATTTCACTGAATAATGACTCATTTAGGGGAAACCACGTTCAGCTGCATCACTTTAAAGGCTCAAGCAGGAACAGTAAGAAGGTGTATGCAGAGATAGAAGTAATTTTGCTAATTTTCATGGGAAAATGTCAAAGCAATGCACTGTAAATCCCTCTGAGTGCAACACTCACAACAGGATTTTTAAAGGGGCATGGAACATCTTGATACTTGTACTGTAAATGTATTTTGACCATGGCACCTGGTGTAACAGAGAGGGAAACCAGTTTGGCAACCACAAGTATTTCAGAGCCATAAAACCATCAGGTTGTGGGGGAAAAAAAATCAGTATCAAGTTTCAGGGGGGGGAAAAAAGGCATCTACAGCATTAAGGGAAAGGGAAATGGGATTATTCCTTGGGATGAACCATTTTCAATTACAGCTTGACAAAAAGAGAAATAGTTTAAGCCTGAGATAAATTAAAATGGCTCCAAGTACTAAAACTCCTTAAAAACAGACTTTTAAAGAGAAGCCTTCACAGATGGAACTTGAACTGCGCCGCACAGCCGGGTGCTGTTACAACAGGCTTTTTTTTATTAATATTAACTTTGATCAAAGCTTATTAACCAGCAGCACCAAGCCATCAGTGCATTGGACTACACAGGAGAGCTAATTAAATTTAAAGGGCTACAGAGTCCTGAGGGCACAACAAAAAATCCCCAAGCCAGGAGCCTGAACAGAGGGGGTGAGGACATTTGCATCGTGAGGCAGTGGGAGATGGCAAAATGCTTTCTCTGACTTACTGTGGGCTCTGCAGAGAGTTTATTGCAACCAATTCTGAACCTGTCCTCACCATCAAACACGCAGGAAAACGTGGGCTGTGAGGGTGTGGGGAAATATGGAATATTTCCACACACTCAGCAAGAAACACAGATCATAAAGTTTTATTTGATCCAACGGGGCAGATCATGAGGTCCCTCCTTACCCCAAGGAGAGGTAACTTCTACCAATTATGATGTGAAATACAACTAAAGAATTTAGGGACAAGAGAAAATAAAAAATACAGAGGATGCAAGCTGACTGCAAATTGGTGCACAGCAGCCTTGTTTTGTCCGGAGGCAGACACATATAATAGCATTTATAACTGAAAACAACAATAAATAAATCATAAAATAATTTCTTCCATTGCTTACATCCCACCTGCTGTGTTATCCTTCATATCTACAACAGACTGCAATAACTAAATCTTTCCCTGCAGTTTTGTCATATACCTGGGAGAAGGACTAATATTCTCTTTTCTGGTCACTTCCCAAGCACTGTGAAGAATAAACTACTACCCTCCATCTACCTTCCAGGCACCTGGGAAGGCAGCAGAGAGGGGGAACCTTTATTCCATCCTTACTCATGCTTTGAAAGCCTCCTGAAACGTGGACCACTAAAGCATTTTTCAGTTAATGAAAGCGTCTGATTTGCAGGACAAAGCCATGACTGCCAACCATGACACCCAGTGATGTTTAATTAGTCTGATTTTGTCATTTCAGGATCCCTAGGAGGAAGGGTTCAGCAGCTGGAGTAAACAAAACCAGCAAAATTCAGCACAGAGGGGAAGAAAGAGGAGTCAGTAACAGCTGGGTTGTCCTTAACCAGAGTAAGCTTTTCTCCATCCTGAAATGACAGAAAAACATCTTTCATCAGTGTGGTGGCACCATGCTGAGTCTCCCAGTCACTCCTGTGGGCTAAGAGAAGCACACACTGGCAATTTCTGGGGTTTGTAGGGGGTATTTTCCCCTTAAAGAACAATCACATCGAGGTCTTCTGTGATATTTCCAATTCTGCCCCAGGTGGGGGAACTTTGTTGCAGCACCAGAGAAAACAAATGTACCTGGGGTTTGGTAACTCACAGAATCTCACCAACTCTGGAGCAAAACCTCAACAAGACAAACCAAAAACCACCCTGACCTGCTCCCAAGAAGCATTCCTGACACGCCATCCGTGAAGAAGAGGAGGAGGATTTCCTTCATCTCTTCCTTCCTCTCTCAAGCAGGCGCTCACAGGCATTTTAAGGACCTGACACATCTCATCTGTAGCTGCTGCTTCAGAACTTACAAACTGCAGTGAGAGCTGCAGTTCTGTGCCTTTCTCAGCCTCACATTCACACCCCTAAACTTCAAATAAATCCCCCCATGCCCACGGCATGATGGGCACAGCTCTTCTACAGAATCACATGCAGTATTATTTATAAATTTTTTATTATTTATAAATGCTGTACTATTTCTAAACACAGCATGTGTAATTCTCATCAGCCGCTTTTGTGAGCGCTTTTAACCCACTAATTCAATTTTAATTTGTTCCTTTACAATACAAAGCATTAACTGCATCACTGTGTAGGCAAGACAAAAACTACCATGTTTCAGTTGATTGTTGCTTTGAGCTATGAAGCAGAGACTGCTGTCCAAAAGCAAACCATAAATCATACCTACAAACAGTACTGGAAATGCCAAAAAAAGAAGAAATTTTAGATAAACTTCTAGGCTTCAGAGTCTGCCCCTTTACAAAGATTGAAATGAAACACTCTGATTCACTTTCTCAGTATATTTTTCTTCATTGGGTCTTGTTACAATATTTGAATGGGATCAACACCAGACTTATAACTAAATGTGTCATTCAATTTTCTTTTAATAATCATCAGCAGGTTTTTCTTCCAGATCCACTGGAATGCCCTCAAGTGCCCAAAAAATTCGGGGAGAAAAACAATTACTGGTGGCTAAGAAAAACCTTCAGACAGAGTTTTAACTGCTGCAGTTCAACAAATCCTGGTTTTTTTTGCTAACTTTGCAATGTCTGCATTTCACAGCCTCTGCGTCACATCCCCATGAGCTGCTAGAACAGAATTATGTTGTGTTGGAAGCACCCCTGGTTTTCCCCTCCCAACACAAACCAAATCACCTGCTGCTTTTTCAATTAATAGTGAATTATTTGCACATGCACATACACAAATGCATTTTGTGTGCACACACACACCTGCCTACACTTTCCTTCAAGGAAGGTTTTTAATTATGATCTTCTCTCTTGGTTGTGGGTTTCACCAATATCTACTACAATGACCTCAATGATCTTCTAATTCTCATTGACTCCTGCAATGACATTTCAAGTCCAAAAGGTAAAGAAATACAATGACAGACTAAGAGACAGGAAAACTAAGATAAACAGGGAAAAAAACCCCCAAATATTATCTGTATTATCTTTCATGTCTTACAGTTCCTGATTCTTCATGTAGATTCATTTTCCACTCATTCCACTCATCCCTGAATCCATATTTTTTCCATGAATACATGGTCTGCCTCTTTTTGAGTGTGAAACTTCTAGCCCAGACTGCAGATACTCAGCACCCAGCTGTGCTTTCCTATTTTTCACTGAAAGAGAAAGCCGTGTACTCAGGAAGAGCACCAGGTGACCTAAGGAATACTCATTGTGAGGACCTTGACAAGCTCAGGTGTGTTTCCCAAGGCATTAAATTTATAGTCTCCGTGCTATCTGCAAATTTTGCAGCTGAAGTATCCAGTCAGGATCAAAACCCTGAGGACTAAATCCCTCAAATGCAAAAGAAAGCACATTTTGTGCTTGCACCTCAAATAAGAAGACGGTGTATTTTCCTGTAACACTGATCTGTCCAGTCCCCCATGACTGCCTGAGCAGGACAGTGGTGTTGATCTCATTTTTAAATATGTATGTCTGTCTCAAAACTCTCATAGAGCTAGTTAGGCCCCACTGAACTTAGAAGAAGACTTCACAACTTCCACTTCTCCTTGCCTTTTCACAAAACAAAGTATTTCTCATCATGTGATCTGAACTGACCAAATACCATCCGCAAAGCAAAGATTTCTGGAGAGCACAGTGCAACATTAAATGATTTCTTTCCGTGATCACAATTTCCCCTACTTGTCTGAAGCTCTGCCCACTTCATGGAAAGCCAGAAATTCCTCAGCAAACAGGCCCACGTGAGTGACAAAGCTGCTCTGCCACTGGCCAACAGGGTCTTGAACACTTCTTGTTCCCAATGTGCACAGAGAATTGCTGTTTTACAGGAACACAGTGGTGTCTGGATTACCCTTACCTACAGGGGAAATAAAAAGCTCCATAGCGAACTTTGCAGGCCTGAAGAGAAGTTCATTTATGTATTTTTATACACACATGTGTATATAGCTATACAAAAATACAACACTATTACAACTATCAATGCAGTTTTGAAACTTTGATGGCATTTGCCCCGTGTATTCCCACTAGTTTAGCAGAAACATGCCAAAATTCTGATTCACAGTTAAATATCTTGTGCTGTATAATGGGCCATCACTGCATCCCACACACTTTACAAGGCTCCAGTCCTGGAAACATGTGTCAGATTAGGTTTCATGAGCATCTCTACAAGGCCAAAAATTCTCTGACAAATTAAAGTGGATTCTGCTATAAATACATTTTCATTCCATTTATGCACACAGCTCTTTTTATAGCTGTTAAACCTCCTCTCTTTCCCCTTTTTAAACACTATTGAAACTGTCAGGAGCTACCTTCTACACTTTATCAATCATGGCACACACATCATGATTCCTAGGATTTAAAATGTTGATGGTTCAGACACTGTTAGACTGTCATTACTTCTGCAAAGTGTGTAATTTGTCACTTTGCAAGAAATGACAGTGCCTTCACTCGTGCAACTTGCTTTTAAACCTCCATTCTCTAATTTGAAAATGCCAGTATTGTACTCTGCTTCAGGAGAGGTATTTTTAAGGCTTGCTGGCTGGCTTGTCACAGAGCAATCTGTCAGGTAGTATTTTGCCTTCCTTAAGGTTTATTCACACAAGGCCTGTCTGTGATATCACACAAAGACAATGCCTTCTGTCTTACCTGGTGGCAACGAGGCCCGTGTTGGACTTCCACTTTCCTCATCAGTGCTGGCATCATAGTTGTTTTCTCTCTTTATTACCATCTGAGTAGTAGCTATACTATCCCTAAAAACATGAAAAGAACGGGGGAAAAAAATTAGGTATTTTTGTTGCCCAAGGGAATTAAATAATTCAGGGAGAATGTGTACAAAATTACCACCCATGGAAACAGCAGGGACATTTTCTGATTGGGAAATCAGCTGCAGCCCAGCAGAAAACAGGACAGATCCACCAAACTCTCACTGCTTGGCTACAGCACCCAAAGCAACATGCTGCTGCTTTGCAGGGATGCCAGAAAGAATCCTCCCCTTCCATGACCTTCAGGATTGGTTTGGATAACCCAGCATTCAGCCAGGAAGATCTGTCACTCACCATCAGGGCCAAGGAAATGGAAACTGAGCTCAAACATGCATCAGTACCACACCAAGGAACCCAGGGACATTAAATACCTTGCACACTTGGTGTCTGCTGCCAATTCTTTAGCCTCGCTCAGCAACTTCTGCAAGTTTCTTATCTTTGCCTTCTTTTCATTCAGCACCAAAATGAACCTGCTGTAAAGGTCTGCCTCCAGCTTCTCCTTAGCTTCCACGCATTTTTCCAGCCTGCAGGACAAAATTTACTGTTACACCAATTCTTCTGTTTCCTGGAAGAAAATTCAGCCAGGAATCCCCCCTTCAAACCATGCACCACTGGGCCACCACCTCCTGTCTGAAACAGACCAGAAGAAGCTTTTCTTGGTTGTTTTTCCACAGAAAAGTGCAATGAACTCTGCTTCCAAAAGGGAAAAGTTCCCAAACGTGAACCTTTCTCTTCACACTTTTTTTTTGTAGTTTTTTTTTTTTTTTGGGTAGGTTCTTGCACACCTCCATCTGAGACAACTAAAATTTAAATAGGCAAGTGTTCCCTATTTTCGGTGCTGAATCACCACAGTGGGCATACCTTAGCATGATACACATAATGAGATTATAAACAGATATGATTCAGCTTGACAGGTCTCAACTCTGGACCACACACTGGTGTGAAATATATTTGAAGAAGAAAAAAAAAAAAGAAAAGAAAGCATCTAAAAGCTCCTAATATCTTCAAAGTAAAATATTCCTCAGGTTTTTTAAGAATTTAATATGCACCTGTGGGTAGGTGAATGTCAATAAAAGTAAGCACAATGGAAGTGTTAAATCAAGAATATGGGTGCATAAATTCTCATAAGGAAAACTGGAATTCAAGCAAACATGAGCACAAGGAAAACAAGTGATTTGTGGCAAATGCAGTTCTGTATTTACTTCTTACATTTCATCACATCTCAGTCCTTGTGTTGAACCACAAACATTTTATTAGCTGTGTACACAAGAATCAAATAAACATCTTGATAATCTCACTGATCCTGGTAAATATAGTAAATAGTCATAAATGATAAACATTTTTTTCACCAATCTGTGCAAGGGTGTAAAAAAGTTTAGAAGGCTTATTTTGCTATTAAATCTAGACACATAACAGTCTTGAAAAATATGCATTTATTAGGTAAGAGAGGTCAACAGACTTCCTACATAAATACAAATTGTTTTGTTCACAGATCAAAACCTTATATGATGTTGGAAACAAGACAATAGCAAAACAAAAAAAATCTCATGAAGTATTAAGTCTGCTGTGCAATGCTTTAGGGATATGCTTGATAGTTGATAAATAATTCATCTAATTTAAATGCAAATAGCAGAACATCATTACCATATAGATCAGTTCAATAATTCCTAAATGAAAGATCATAGGTACTAATCAACTACCAGGAGACTTTCCACCTACAAAAGGGAAGTTAACTGTTTAGTGGGGAACAAACAGACAATTCACAAAGAATCATAAACCCTCATGCAGGGCNAGGATTTTGTCTAAAAATATGCTAATCTTGTCTGTGTCAAATCCTGTAGAATAATCCCCTCTCCCACACAGAAACCAGGGAAAGTGGTTGCTTTGTGCCTTCACTTTGCCAAGGCACTGGTTTGTGTTGGAGCAGTTGAGGCTGGTTCAAATATTGAGGAATGTGGCTGACTTGGCCAAAAAAGTGCCATTTAAGATAACTTCAGTGAGGCCCTAGAGTGCTGCAAAGACATCCCCTGACGAAAAGCCACGAAAGTGGAAACTTCCAGTGAAGTAAAGCTGGTGCTGCCTGGACTGTGGGGAGTACAGTGGAGAAAGCTACTGCAAGACTAGCCCATTCCCTCAGTCTCTGGAGCAAAAAAAATTAGCATCTTGAATATTAGAATTAGAATATTAACTCTTCCCTCTGGGCAAAACCAATTAGTAGTATGCCATCAGTTTATCTTATATGATTGTTTTCATTTACATGAACACCTTTTTTTGATTTTATTCAAAAGTTATCCACATCCAGAAATGTTCTCCAGACACAGAAATGACAATAATTTGGCAAAACACTCAACATAAAAGCATTGAGTATCATAAAATTATCACATTAATGCTGTATTTGCAAGCTATGAGCCTTTCAAATCCTGGACTGCCCACTGAAACTAGCCACTCTTAGGGACCATGACAAACAATAAACTGAGAAATTAATATTAAAACCAAGATTTCAAGTGCTGCCTCAACACAGAGCAATCACACACACGCCAGAGGTGAACGTGAGCTAGGACACTTAATAGCATTTATTTAATTACTAGTGGCATCCTTCACACTCCAGCACTATGAAGGAAAGAATTCAGCATTTCTGGTATTCATCCCTGTTCCCAGTGCTCAGAAATAATTCCTGGATCTCACAGCACTGCTCCCTTGCATTTCAGATTCACCCTTCCCCCAGCACTGGCGATGGGATGGAATGTTGATGAGCTAATGCTGAAGACTCAGTTTCAAGACCAAAGTACCTAGCTTGCATTTTTAAAATCTGTTTGTGATTTAAATACACTGTCACTGCAGTTGACCACCACATCAATTAGCAGCTCTTTTGAATCTGGCTTGTCTACACAAATTCTAGATGCCCGATAACAAAACTCGTACTCTACGCCCAAACCAGAAATCTTATTTCTTTTGTTCAAGGAATTATTTTGCTACAGGTTATTATTATTACTTAAAATTTACCACCTCTATTACCATAGAATCACAGATTGGTTTGGGTTGGAAGGACCTTAAAGTTCTTCCAGTACCACCCCTGCCATGGGCAGGGACACTTTCCACCGTCCCAGGCTGCTCCAAGCCACCTCCAACCTGGCCCAAAACTAATTGGCCTTGAATTTTCTACATGAAATAAAGAGAGGAGCTTTTCTGTTCTGATATTTTAACTCATCCACCCCTGAGTTGTGCACACACACTCACTCACTCATCCCCAAGCTGCCACTTGCTCACCAAAACCTCCATGATGGTCAAGAAAATTCAATGAGATTTTCCATCCGAGAGATGGAAATGAGATGACTGAATTATTCCACCCCATGACTAACAGGCACAAAAGCAGCTCTCAAGAGGTCTGGCTGCTATGTTTTAATTCTAGAGAAGTCCTGAGGAGAGAGGCTGTGAGCAGAGGGACCTGCTGGGGCTGTGGAGCTGACGTGCCCTGGCTGCGGGCGAGGCGGGAGCGCAAATCTCCACACCACGTGCTCGTATTTGATGTCTCAGCACTCAGCACCCTGAGTGATGCAGGATGGAAATCCTCAAATCCTGCCTCCTCAACAAAGACAGGCACAGCTTTGTTCAGCTCGGGGGCAACTCGCAGCGTTTGGAGCTGAAACAGCCAAGGGAGGCAGCAGGGTAGGACTGGGCTGTGGCAAAAAGAATTTAAAAAAAACCCCACCACGGCAAACCAAATTAAAAAAAAAAAAAAAATCCCCAAAATACCCAACCAAAACAGCCAATATTTCTGGAATGAAAATGGTTTTTAAATTTAACAGACTTGGCCAAAGACTCGTGACCATAAAACCTTCAGTGTTTATTTTGAAAAAAAAGAGGTTTAACCTACCCAAGCTATAAACACGCTACAGAAACCCACCAGCCTGCACTGAGAGCAAAGTCTGTCACACAACGCTGATTTTTTTTGGGTTTTTAATTCTTTTTGATGGGGGGGGGGGGAAGTTGGGTTTTGGGCGGGGGCTTTTTTTTGTTTTTTTGGGTTTTGGGGTTTTTTTGAGTTTGGGGGTTTTTTGTTGTTGTTGTTTGCAGGTTTTTTTTGTTGTTTGTTTTTGTTTTTCCTCCTTTTCTTTGGGGCAACTCTGTAAAAAAGTGCCACCCCACCATGGAAATTGATACAAGCACTAATGCCTCTTACACACCAGTGTAATGCAGCACAGAACACGGGTTATACAATACACTATTGTTCAACTACACTGTCAAGCAGTAAAACACTACTTAGGGAGGCCCTTTGCTTGTCAGGGAGACTGTCAGGAGAAACTGTTACTCATTTTAATGAGAGGTGAACAAAACTAACTCCTCCCGAAAGTTGGCTCTCTTTTTCAAGGTAAATTAATGCAAATTAGCTGCATTCTTTCATCAATCTTCCCAGATTGTGTGGTTTTTTTCAAGTAAAGCTACAGAAAAGCAAGATAAATCTCTGACTGCTCTGCGCTAAGAGTTTTATGCTCACTGAAACAAACACAGATTATTTCACTGCAGAATGACAGACAATTCAGATCATAAATGCAACGGCAATTAGAAAAATCTCTTGCAAAATAATGGTACTTTTTTCTATAATACTGCACTCATTTTTCAATTCTGGCTGCTTCAACAAGGGAAATAGATGAAAGAAACAGCAACTTATTCCTCACTGGAAAATGCAAATAATTTACACTGCTAGTCTCAAGAATTATAGGAAATAATGTAAAGGGAAAGACTTCCTAAAGAAAGTCAAGTGAATTCCACAGATAAGAGAAATGTTTAGGGTTTGTTTTTTTTCTTCTAATTCATAAGCTCAAACCAGCTTTAATTGCAAATTTTTAGTATCAGTTGCATCGTTGCCAAAGGGACGAGATCCACAACTACGTGAGCTGTGGGTAACTGAGATCAAAACACATCTCAAGAGCACAAAAATTTCTGTTCACTGCTGCTGAGCTGCTCAGGTGTCACCTGTGAATCTACCTGGGAACTCACCTCTTCTCCACGTCGCTCCAGTTGCTGAAAAGCTTTTCATTTTCTCTCTGCAGATGCTCAGTTTTGGCCTGCAGCTTTCCCAGGCTGTCCAGGCAGTAACCAATGAGTTCCTTGACCACCTCTGCTGGGCTCGGGACTTCCTGCAGCTTCATAGATCCAAGCCTGAACTGGGACACAAGGAAAGAATGAGTTATTTCAACTGTACAAGGAACCTCACTGAGGCTTTGCTGCAGTAAACTTGAATACATATTTAACAAGCATAAGAAATACCTTACAGTCCTCCAGTTCAAAGGGAGATAACAAATTTGTCACACAGACAATGGAGGAATATGTGGAATAATCTACATGCCAATTATTTGCAGAGGGCCACAGTGTTGAGGAGGAGTCTGGAGCATCTCTGTGCTGAGCAGAGACTGTGGGAGCTGGGCCTGGCCAGGCTGGAGAAGGGAGCACTCAGAGGGGATCCCATCAATGCACACAAACACCTCCCAGGGTGCCAGAGGATGGTGCCAGGCTCTGCTCCGGGGTGCCAGGGACAGCATGGGGAGCAGTGGCCATCAAATCAACCACAAGGAGCTGCAGCCCAGCAGGAGGAAGAACTTGTGTGCATGGAGGGGCAGAGGCCTGGAGCAGCTGCCCAGGGAGGGCCTGGAGTGTCCCTGTCTGGAGCCATCCCAAGGCCAGCTGGACACGTTCCTGTGCCACTGCTGCAGGGGACCCTGCCTGGGGCTGGGCAGGGGGTGGGCTGGGTCAGCTCCAGAGGTCCCTTCTAGCACCCTGGTATCACATTGTAAGTGTCACTAATTAGCACATCTATCAAAGATTCCCCAATGAGAGGCTCCAGGGAGCCCCCCTCCCCAAGGAACCTTCCCCTGGATGGTTCTATCAGGTTACAAAATGTGTCCTGGAGAGGCCCTTGGGCTCTGGGCACACTGATCCCTCACTGCAAAGCTTCTCAAATGTTCAGTGTCCCAGCTTACCCTGGGATTCCGGCATTCTGGAATTCATGCAGCTCATATGTAACATCTTGCCAGCAAGTTGTCACCTCCAGGGTCCAGACAGCAAGTTCTGACTCATCAAAAGAGTCCTTCAATTACACAGACAGCCTCATCAGCTCAGTGAGACTGAAGGATCTGTAATGAACCACTGTGTTTCTTCAGCAGTGGGGATGTTGTTCAGGATATACAAGAGATCTGAACAGATTTGTTTTGCCTGATCTGGGAGAAACAACAGAAAGTGGTTGTTTCTGTCATGTTAAAGGAAGAATAGCTCAGCCATACATGCAAACCAGTGCCAGCTGAGCTGTAACCATGCAGAGCTGAGTGAGGACACATTAATATCCAACACAACAGTTTGAGGCAGTGGAGGAAAGAGTTCAAGGCTGCTTGAAGAGGGTCACACATGTTACCTCGGAAAAGGCAAATCAAGAGTGATTTTTGGTGGTAAATGGTCTTTAGTGGTCTGGAGTGGGCAGAGGATGGGAATTTGAGCCCCCTCGAGGTACACTCCGGCAGCTGAGAGAAGCTACAGGAGCAGCTGGGGGGTTTGTGAGCCCCTGCACATCCAGAGGCAACATCACTCACCCAGCTTGACAGACAAACACTTGAGGGAACAGGTTTTGAGAAAAGTAGAGAGGGATGGAAGACACAATTGTGACTTTGGCCAGCTTAAGATGCAGCAGAAGCAGATCTTTCAGAAAAAAGGCATTGAAAGTACTTGGATTTGGTAAGAAATTGCTCCAGAAACATCGAGTTGGTGAGGGGTACACATAAAGAAGGAGAAGGGGTGGTCTCTCGCATCTTGAGATGATCAAAAAGACTGACATAAATTTTGTGGCATTTCCCTCTGAAGAGAAGTATTACCCATCTTTTGAACTTGAATACACAGCTATAACATCTTAAAAAATACATAAATATAAGTGTTACATGCTAGGGAATGATTCACTCAGTGTTGTGGCACTTCACCTGTTAAAATCAGAAATGCAGTTTGATTCTTTTTTTTCCCCATTTTATTTGGGAGGGCATGGAAAATCACATAAAAGACATTGGTTTAAAAAAAAAACCACCTGATGTTTGTTAACTCTTTTTTTAAATGCAAGTTTCACTAATACAATTCATAAATCTGTGCTGAAAAAAGGCCTGGTAGAAACTGCTCACAAAGCCTACAAGGGCATTGTTGGAAACAAGTAACAGCCCTTCCACTCAGACCTTTTATCTGTGGAAGTCTCTGCCACAACACATGATACCATCCTGACCTCCTTCAGCAAGGGCAGTCTATCAGAAAACGTGGGAAACCCAAAGGTTTAATTTCCAATTAGCCACCTAATTCACGTGTGCTGTCTCTAAAGCAATGCTGTCTTCAGATGACGCACATCTGATGGCTGCAGATGAAAAGATGCTTTTAATTTATTTTTGGAAATTAGATTACACTATCAGTAGTCCACAGATTGGCGCGCACCCTCCTGAACATCACACTTGCTGTCTGACAGCATTAACAAAGATGGACATTCGTGTAAAGGAAACTGGTTTTCATCACTTGCAAGCCACCACCATGCTATTTGGATAAAGAATTCACAGAGATAGAGAGGCACAGGAGCACAGATAAATAGCATCACAGTCTTTTACTGTGAAGGAAATAGCAAGGAGAGCACATCATTTTTGTCTTATGCCTTAATATATTCAACTGAGATCAGGTATAGGCAAATATGTTTAATCAGGACAAACAAAGTACAGTTTTCACTGCACAAAAAGAATAAAATAAAAATAATCTCAAAACAGGTTTAAGTGAACAGAAGTAGATTTATTCTGAAAGCCTGCACAGTCATGCCAGACACACAGCAGACACTCCAAACACAACTATAATTATTAAAAAAAAACAAAAAAAAACCAAAAAAAAAACCCAAAAAAAACCCCAACACTGCTACAGGGACACAGACAATGTGCCCACCCTTGCAGGTGCTGCAGTCCAACATTGACAGTTAATCTTTAGTTTAGCCTTTAATTCAGTCTTTATGCAAAGCAACTGACTATTACCTACTTTCTCATAATAAACTTCACTGCCCTGCTTTCTGTGTCCCTGAGACCTGTGGGCTATTTCCAGGAGGCCCACAAAAGGTGAGCAGAGCAAGCCCATCACCAGGAGGCTTAAATTCATCACTCAGGTGCTGACAAATCAACTAAAAAAGGACAAAACCAGCAAAGCTTCTTCATAACAAGTGTTCTTCCGTATCTTCCCTCCTCCCCTAGACGCCTAATCTTAATTTAGGATAATGTGCTGTGGGAAGCACGTTATCCAGCTACCTCCAGGGAAGCACAGAATGTTTGGACACAGCCCTAATTAAAACAAAACTTGTGTGACAGCCTGGAATAGCGGAAGGTGTCCCTCCCCACGGAAGGGAGTGGAAGGAGATGGGCTCTAAGGTCCCCTCCATCCCAAAGCACCCAGTTCTCCCCTCGATTTTGCTCGGCCTCCCTCACATGCCACACAAAGGGCACCGAAACCCCCTCCCTGAGGCTGTTCCTGTTTTACAGCACCTGTTTAACACTCAGCACTAACAATAGCAACGCTGCTATCTGGGCAAATTGCAGCTGAGTGGCGTTTGCCTCTCCAGGAGCCCGCTGCTGGGAGGCTGATAAGCCAGGAAAGCTGCCAGGGCCACTGCATCCCTAAAGCAGAAGTAAAATAACTAAAGAAAAAATAAAATCTCGGGGCATTTCTGCTCTGGGGTCCTGCTAGCATCCCAAACTGGAAAGTGGACTGGTAGAGGAGAAGACGACAAAATAAAACAATTTTACATCCTAAGACTCTGCATTTGGGACGGACAGTGTAGACTGCAGACAGACTTCTATTAAAATTAAGAGTTGTGGGGGGAAAAAATATATATCATTAAAAAGGAGATGTTAGTTTTTACCACACACTGCTAAGTTTTTCCTTGCAGCTAAACCAAGAAACAGTCCAGTTGCTTGTCCTTCATCGCCAAAACCACGGCAGGGAAACTGCGAACATTCTAGGGAGATCCAGGGGAAGTGGTTAAAGATCAGGATACCACAACGAACAGTTAACTGGGTGGGGTATCAAGATAAACAGCTCTTGCTTACTGCAGGAGCGAAAGAAAACATCATTAACACCTCACTAAGCTAATTTGACAAGCAGCATGTCTTTGGTTTGGATCACCGTTTCCAAGGTGATTTTGTAAATTGGTACTGGTGAATTTTAATTTTTTTGTTGTTGTTGTTGTTGCTAGCTTTGTAAATTCCTGCACGTTGCTGCTCCCCAGACGAATTTAAATTTCTCGCCATCCTTACAGCTGCTGTAGCTCTCTGGCCCTGCATCATCTGCAGATGTAACTAATGTGCTTTCTACTTCCCCTTTCAGATCATTCAAGAAAACACTATGTAAAACACTGAAGCACTAAACACTTCATTTATACAGAGAAGGAGCAGATCTGGTAGAGGTCCCAGGGGACAACAGACTGACTGTGACTGATACACTGCTGCCCTTCAGTATCTGTTTTGTTGTTTGTTTGGATTCTTTTTTTTTTTTCCCAAATTTTAATTTTTTTAAAGGCACAGGAAGATGCACACAGAACCATTTAGAAAGCTGTGTTCCTTTAATTAGAAATCAGAGTCACCATGCATCCACCAGGCCTTTATTTTAAGCTTAAGAAATTAAAACAAGAATTAGAAGCCTATGGCAAAAATGTCATTTTCCCCTGACCTCTCACCTTGTCCACTGTTTGTCTTCTAGAGATGAAGAAAGAAGTGATCACAACCGTAAGACACAAAATATTTCAGAAATAACTGAAAAGCTTCTCAAATAATTATTCTTCTAGATGCTTATGCTTGATGATGTGTTTCACATAAGAAAACAACAGTTATTACAAAGAGACAACACATTTGCCAGAGAAGCTTACAAAACTGAAAGTTACTTCTCTGTATAGAGAGAGAATTTTAATTTTGCATTAAATAATACACACATGCTATACAGTCTTTGCATTACTACACTCCACTGAAAATGAGAGTTACCATACCTAAGGCAATAATTACCAGAGGTTATGCACTGAAACGAGGAGCCATTCACACAGCAATGCCTCTCTTCTGAGACACATTCTGCAGCTAAACACTAACAGTGAGTTGATTTCCAATCACAACAATTTTTCATTATGTCTATAAGAAAAAAAAATCATGCTGGAAATTCTCATTGCATCTGCTTTGCTGGTCATGATTTCTCTCTGTATTAGTAAAAAATTAGTAAAATATTCTAACAATCCTTTCTGACAGTAGCTTTTTTTTTCCATACTATATATATAAGGACTTCTATACTTCCACAAGGTGGAAAAATAAATATTTAGCTAGATTCCGTCCTTTGTTGTCCTGCCAGGGTATAACATATATGTAGACAGACAGATACAGATATATATCTATATTGCTAGATAGATATAGATATATTTATGGATATATACGTTGTGTGAGTCTCTCTCTTCTCTTAAATCTTAACCTACAGTATTTCACTTTTTCATTCTCTGTTTTGAAAACAAATTAACAAATAATTTGTATAGAGAGCACGCTTCTCAGATACTTAGGTCTGATTATGAAATGAAAACATACCCAGCGGGTGAACTGCATGGTAGAGGTTTAATTGTACAAGTCAACCTTGTACAACCTGTTACAGGCTCTAATTCAGCTAACTCAGCTTCCACTCTTCCTGCCCCTGAGACACAGAGATCCCTGTGCTCTGCTCCTAAAACAGCATTTCAGACTGTGCTACCACACTCAGGAACACCTACATCCTCGCAGGCAGATGCTGCCTCCTGCAAGGTATTGCCTAAGCAACATCCTTCCACCAGGGAAATATTAAAGAAGAATTTGAGGGGGAAAAAAAACAAATTCCAGAGCAGGCCACCAGCACGGAGCAGCTGTGCAGTCCCTGTCTGGCTTTTTGGAGACCTGCAGTCTGTGAAAGCAGCTGTGACCCCTGTGCTGGAGCAGGAAAGCCCTGCAGATCCACACAACAACAAAATCTTTTGTCACTGCCCTGTTCCAAGCACAGAATCATAGAATCAGAGAATGTGAAGGGTTGGGAGGGACCTCAAAGCCCATCCAGTGCCACCCCTGCCATAGGCAGGGACACCTCCCACTGTCCCAGGCTGCTCCCAGCCCCAATGTCCAGCCTGGCCTTGGGCACTGTCAGGGATCCAGGGGCAGCCCCAGCTGCTCTGGGCACCCTGTGCCCGGGCCTGCCCACCCTGCCAGGGAACAATTCCTGCCCAGTATCTCACCTAAATTTCGCCTCTTTCAGTTTCTACCCATTCCCCCTTGTCCTGTCACTCCAGCTCCCGATGCAGAATCCCTCCCCGCTGTAGCCCCTTCAAGTCCTGGAAGGTGCTCTGAGGTCTCCACACAGCCTGCTCCTTCCCAGGGTGAACAATCCCAGTTTTCTCAGCCTGTTTTCATAGGAGAGCTGCCCCAGTCCTCCTTACCAGCTCTGTGGCTACCTAGAAAACTCCAGCTAGAAGAAGGTGTTAAAAGCTGTATAGCTGAGTTACCCTGAAGTCCCCTACCCATGCCCCTGTCTACTGTTGGTACTGAAAGCAACTTCTTTACTACGGAGTCAGACATCAGCCATAACATTCAGGATAGAACCACTGAATGTCTTAATTAAAACTAATTAAACTTGAATAAATTTAATTCCAGAAGAATTAGCACAAAAGGAGGTTGTGCCTTACGTGTGAGATACAGCTCTTGCAAGACAGACAGGCTGTGACTCCCTGTTAAATGTCAGCTGCCTCTCCTACTCCACACAGACTCTGAAATAAGGTAAAATCAACACTTGGATAAAAATAAGCTTTTGCTATGAAAATACCTAAGAATTTAAAAGAGAAAAATGTTAATGAAAATTCATGTACAGGGTTAAAGAATATGACCTACAAATGAATGATGCTGACACTTACACAAAGAAAGAATTGTTACAAGCTTCAATCTGGAAAGCATTATACCATTTTTATTTCTTAAGTCAATCAGTGAGTGGTCTTGATTTTTTAAAGCTGTGCCACTATTATCTCCAGGGAAATCACTCAGCAGTAACTATGACATCCCTGGGTGTGGTAATAAAATGAGTACACTGGACTTGCACAATACAGTGGTGACAACGTGAAAGCAGAAGTTCCTTTTGTAAGAGCAAACTCTAGGAAGCTAGAAAAAAAATTGCACAGCCCCATGAAAACCAAGAAATCTGGCAGGTTACATCAGATGGTATAAAAATACGATCGCCAACTACAAAAAACAAGTTTAACACAAAACCCCTGCCTGCAACAAACTTCTCCCCTGACAAAGGCATTACATCTATTCTGGAGCAAAACAGCTGACGTCGGGGATTGACAGTTCTCTCAGGTTTTTACCACACGCTGCAGAAACCTTCCAAATTGCCATCCCAATTAGCTCCATGTCCACTGGAAACTAAATTCCTTCTGGCTTCCCTTTATTTTGCATGGGAGCAGCTCCCAGATACTTTTTGGAGAGCGCTCCACTGTTCCCCAGCCCCACATACCCATGGCACCGTGGGCCCTGTAAGGACTATGGTGCAGGGAGCACACACCTGTAGAGGAAACTGGAGAAATTGGGAACATCACAGGGTGTATAACACACTGACACCCATCCCCAGAAGGACTAGAAAACCTTCCACCCCTAGTGGACCTTTATGCTCGGCATGGGCTGAACTGGCAGCAGGCTCTGAAAGCTCTTCCCTGACTGGGAAGGAGCTCTGGAGGTCTCCAGCCCAATTCCAACCCCTTTCCTGGTCAGGCCAGGCTGCTCAGGGCTTCCTCCACTTGGGAACTGGGGAGCTCCAAGCACTGAGAGCACACAACATCTCCAGACCCTTCAGTGGCCTCACAGTTAACAACCTTTCCACTGCATCCCATTGGGAACTATGGGGTTATGGCTCCTGCCCCTTCCTCCCAACACACACCACTGCCTGGCTCTGGGAAAGAAGAGGATGACCACTTCTTTGGGACTTCTTAATACTTTACCAAAATCTGAACATCGCTTCCCTGGGACCTGCAACTCTGTGCAATCACAGGAAACAGTCTCGCAGAAACCCCCTCACACAGGAATTTAATTTTTCAAAGATTTCTCCATCTCATTAGTGTAGCTGGGTTATTTTTTTTCCTAATTTGTCTCCTAAACACACACACGCCCAATTTGTACCCATTTGTTCTCGGACATACTGTATTCCCAGAGTTCTCCTTCTGTCATGTTCAGACTCCATAACTTACAGATAAATAAATTTCTCAGACATTTTTTCTGTTGGACTGAGGCTCTATGTAGCTTTGGCTGTGTACATGTTACTTTCTCTGTCCCCCAGATCACACAACCTTCCTCCCAGTTTCAGTTTGCATTTCTTGGCTGTGAATGACCAGGACTGCACATTTAATTTCAAACATAAACCACGTTGAAGTAGACAATGAAAATCCACAGAAAACAGACTGGGACTTTAATATTGTCTTCAAATGTCACATAAATCTATTTGCATGTTTCATTTCTTTCCCTTAACCCTGTCACATGTACCTGTGTAAGAATCACCAGGATACATTCCTGGATACAGGGATTATCTTCACCTTGGGATGCCTGGTTCTTCAGATAGTTTTGGAATGAAAAATGGTAAATTAAAATAGTAAGAACATCAGATAATTCTTGATTATTCCCCACCCAGCAAGGAGGAAAAAAAAAAAAGCCATGTAAATAGGTTACAGTACCAAAACCAGCTACTGAGCAAGGAACTAATGGATTTCTTTCATGAATAGCATTATATCTATATGTCTTTCCTTAAAAGCCTTTGGAAAACTTCCTTGTTTAATCTCTACACTCCTAAGAAACACCATATTTCATGTATCTATACAATCAGCTACTTCTGTGAAGCTTAATCCCACCCAGGCAGAAAGGGTCTTTAGCTACTGAATTTTGACAGCTGTGGCATGGTCTGGTCAGGATCTACCCAGGCTGTGGTTCCGCTGCCTCCAAGTGCTCTGTAACCATTTTTTCAGACTTACTACAAAAAATTCTGCTTGTGAGAGCACTTCCTCCTCTAACCTTAAACCTACATATATATACATATATTTTTTTTAATATATGTAGATTAAAAAAAAAAAAATGCATGACCCAAATCTATCTTTGTAAAAAGTGACATACATTTCCAAAAAAGGCATTAAGTGAGTAAAGCTGCAAAGCATTTGCATGACAGAAATGCTCATCTCTCAAGGTGCTAAGCCACAGAAAGCTGCCACTAACTTCCCCCTCCACACCAATGTTTTTTTTTTTACCACTGTACAACTGAATCCCTTAAAATTAGAAATACACTGGATACTGAAATGAACTTCAGTGGTAATACTCAGCACCTGTAACATCAGGTACTTCTTCCATTTTTTTCATTTGGTTTTTTTTTTCTCCAGTCGTAATCACATAAATTGTTTCACTTCACCGATAATAAAAATAAAAAAGTCAAAGCTACTGGACTAAAAAAGCCAAAGGCAAAAATCTATAAAAATCAGGTGCACTAGTTACTTTTTAGAACAATAAATATGGAGCAGGCAACTATAGCTTATAGTTCCACAAGCAGTGACAACATGATTATGCAAAGAACCAACAATTCAAGCATTTTATTGGGCTTTGTTCAAAATTACTATTTCACCACACAAAAACAGTCAGGTTCGCATTTTTATGCATGCACCCCAAATGCTTTATCCTCTTCTGTGCTTCTCCTCTTTTATCATTCCCCTTCTGTACTCCAGGCAATGCTGTCCATTCGATTCCCTGCCACCCCTCTGCCTCTGAAGTGATCTGACACAGAGGACTGAAGCAGGGCACCCTTGGAGGGCCTTCACTTTTCTCATCTTTTCCCTCATTAATTCCGTGGCTCCGGGCGGGATCAGATGCGCTCCCACCTCGCCAGGCAGGCAAGCAGCAGGTCTGTGAGCAATGGAACTACTGAAGGCTGCTTTCCTACAGCTCTGACTCTTGGGCTGGATCCCCTCATGTCTAAAAAGGTGAGAAATCCAGTCAAAGCTTTTCCCTTATTTCATGCATTCATAACTCCTCTCTCCCGTGAGGATTTGCTAGTGTCTAATAATACAGTTGATCTCATTCCACAGCTTTTTCCAAAGCAGGCACATGAATAGGGCCTCTTTTTCTCCACGCAGGCACCTATTTCCATGAAACCAGTAGGAACCTGATATCTTTGAGACCTTTACTCCTGTCAAATCTGTTTGAAATTGTCCAGGAGTTTCAGAAGTTACTGGGGGGAAAGGGGAGGAGGTAAGAGGCTGGCAGTCAGCAGAGACACACAGCATGACCACATATGCTTTGTTTCCTTAGGAAGCAGGGTAAACCACTTGCACTTTCTATTATTTTTAAAACCTGCCCTAAATGAATTAGGAAATGAGCTTTGCTTGGAGATCTAAACTTGTTTTCTTCCTTGTTTTTCATGTAATTTATAGTGTGGCAATAATACAATAGACTCTAGACATAACATCTGTATTTGGGTCTCAGGGCTTAAATTCATCAACAGTTCACAACTGTGTTAACTTAGGTTTCAGTGGGAAAGCCTTATGAGATAGCTTAAATCACAATTTATTTCCTAGAGGCTAAGAACAGAACATGGGCCATTACCATAAAACAACTGGCACACAGACTTAGCAGAGAGCAACTTCCTTGATTTTGAGGCTTGAGTCTTCCAAAAGTATGAAAGGATACCTGCCAAGGATTTTTAATTTAATCTGTTGGCTTTTGTTTGGTTGGTTTTTTTTCTCAAATATTCTTCATTTATGTCCAGGTTTCCAACTCAAAAATTATTCCAGAACACAAAAAAAAAAAAAAAACCCAAACTTATTTAAGTAAAATGTTTGAAGGAGCAGAGTGAAGCTCTTTTTCTGAACAGTCACAAAGCATATGTAGCATGAAAATGAAACACAGAAAAAAGCCCCATGCAAGCCTTTAGAAACCTCTAGAGAAGTTTCTACAAACATTATGAAAGGTAGACCCATATAAACGTGCTTTCAGCCAAAAATCTCCAAAATAAAAGCAAGGCTTGCAGGAGTGCTGGTGATATTACTGTCAGTAAGGGTTCCAAGGTACCAAATATAAATGATTAATACTCCCAAGATTAAAAAAACCACCACCACATCATGTGCTGCATAATGGGAGTTTTTTAATTCTACCTGTCAACCGATCCTGTTCCTACATGTGAAACCCAGACTGCAGCTTTCCTTTAAAAACTGCCATAAAGCACAACTGAAATGTCTGGAGTAATAACTGTCAGATATGAAGACAACTTGTCTTGGGAGCTACTTCCCTTCAAACACTGACCTTTAGGCTTGGGAAGTAATGGAAACAGTAAAGTGCTTGCTGAATACACCCTTGGAGCTGACGTGCCAACCTTTTGCAGTAATCTGGGTCTGATTCCCCCCCAAAATGCTGGCAGTAAACAGCCTCACAATTGCACACTACTCCTTTTTTTTTTTTTTTTTTTTTTTTCTCTCTTTGGAAAGTAAATGTATAACCACGTGAATAAGTATGAGATAATGCCTAGACCAAGGCAAAATATACAAGTGTTCCCAGCTAAGCACGACAAACAATTTTCCAGTGTGAGTAATAACATTACACTCATTTAGAACAACCATTGACTGTTTTCAGGATGGTATTTTACCCTTTGTTTGGAAAAAAAAAATCCCTTCAGGATGTTGACAGCCATGTGCTAAAGCCTTCAAGATCCAAACACCTAGCTACTTAATAAAAACTTCACTGAATGGAGTTATTCTATTCAAAAAAAAAAAGCAACAGACTGAAGACTGTGCACCTAATCTGAGCAATCTGGACATCTGTGTATACTGTGCCCCACCCACAAACACAGAAATACTCAATGCATCACAAGATATATGTACTGAACACGACAAAACTCCAGCAGAGCCAAAATTCCAAGCAGTGCTGAGTTCATAAAAGGACATAAATACTTCTATAAATTATCAAGGCACGAATAGAACACTTCTTTTCATCCAAGAGCCTAAAGAAACAAAGAGAAAAAAAAAAAGTCCAAATCTTATTTTCACATAGAAAGAAATCAGCACAAGTTCAGGTTCAGGAATGCAATACAGGTGAAAAAAACTTTACCGATTTTTCACTCCCTACAATTACATCCCTATTCATATTGTTCACTTTCATCAGCAGGAAAAGATTTCCCTCACCCCTTAGGACACTCCTTATTTTAAGTTAAGCTTTAAGAAAAATAAGAATGAAAGGAGTATTTTTAAAAATCAAGGCATACTTGCCTGAATTTCCTTGTAAGACACTGTCAGAGAGGTAGAAATTTGACAACCAACACTTGTTCTAGACTACACAACCTAGTAACAGCAGGATGGAAATTTTTACAGCTAACAGAGATTCTCCCTTGGTTGGAGGTAGGTTGAGGGGTGCATTTTCCCCCTTCTTTTGTCACAAGAATAACTCTTTCAACAACAGTGAAGTCTTTGTGACCACAGTGGTCCCAACAAGGACCCACAAGGCAAACCCAGCTCACACATGAAATTACAACACAAGGAGGGCAACTCAAGCTTGAACCACTTCCAGGTTCAGAAGAAGCAGCAGCACATCTTGAACACCAAACTGATTGTCCTTGGGGCCATTTTTCCAAAAAGTGTCTGGAGGAGCCATTGCGTGACTCCGTTCAGAACTAAACGTTCCATCATGCAAAAAAAATTTAAAAGTTTTTTATTATTCCACAGGTAAAGGCCATTTCAGAGCGTTAACTGATCACAGGTCATTCCTGAGTGGTCAAATACCTCTTCATCCTGACTGATACAAGGTAATTATTAAGCTTTATCTCAGATCTGTTCATGGACACTACACTTTCAACTCCAGTGAGTATTTTTTCTATATGGATTATTATAATGATAAAAGGCATCACAAGCTCTGCATTCAAGAAACCTCTATTAAGTTCCAATAATAATTCAAATAAAAATAGGTTTTCTGAAATTTCAAATCACCTGAATCTATCTAAAGACAAAAAAAATCCCTCATCTTAAATCCTTTACCTAATTCTTAAAATGAATGCAATCGTAATTCGTCTTTTCGCAATGGAAATTTTTACTCAGATCAAAAGCTGGAATGGATTCAATTAGAAAATATTTTTCCCTGAAATCTTATAAATTCTCATCTGCAAAAGAAATATAGCTCACGATAAAAAAGTTAGACTAAACTGGTTGCTAGCAACACAAACAAAACATTTACTTTTTTTTCCACATAATACCGTTTTCAAAAGTTTTCGTGACGAAGTATTTAGAGAATTAATGTTTTCTTTAGCCAAGCCAACCCTGGATGAAGGAAAGCATTTCTTTCTCACAGTTAGGATCCTATAGAGCACAACTGGAGACTTCATGGGATGCTGTTTTACAACATGAAGTGCTCAGACGAGGCACCAAAAAGCCACATCAGGGCATTTTGTTTGCAGAGCATGGTAATTTCCAGGGGATTCAGTGAAAAGAGTGAAGTCTCCCTAATTTTGCAGCCTCCCAACCCAGAAGCAGGGACAGGCTCCCCCTGGGTGGCCCCAGATGTTAGTCAGAGGCTAACATCAGAACACTTCCCTTATCACAGAAACTGCTCAATGTGGGAAAGAACCTCAGAATTAAATTTCATCTTTGCAGTAATTTCAGTGGAGGAAAAAGACCACTGTTGAGGTCCATTGTATTTTATTTTCTTCATTTTTACGTGCCAGCAGACCAGCACAAAAGGGAGAATCTATGCATTTCCTGAAAGCTACAAGAGCAGAATTAAAGCTTTCTTAGGAACCAGAAAATGCTGAGATCTTGTGGTTTTGTTTGGCTTTGGTTTTTGCTTTGCAAGTGTTTGATTTTTAAGCATCCATATTGTTTTATTAGGACACTAAGGCAATATCTTACTAGGATAATAATATAATATTAATATAATAATATTGGTATCTTATTTACTACAGAATAATAAAATGCTAGCAGTGGGATCACCTTAAAGAACATCTGGCTGAGCTAGTGCTGTTTAACATGATCAATAAGAAAAACCCACCAACCAACCAACCAACCAAAACCCCAAAAAGCAAACAAACACAAAACCCCACAGACCAAGAAAAAAAACCACCAAAAAACCAACCACCAGAAAACATGGCATACACTGAGAAGGTAAAAAAGTTATAACTCAATAAACACATATATTTCAACCAGCAGCAAGTTGGAAAAGAAGATACACAGCATCAAATGCAAGCAATAAGTGAAGATGGATAGCTAATTTTTCTTTTAAAGCACAAAATGTCTTTTAGTGTCACATGTCAACCATCAATTATCAGCATTTTTAAAAAAAGTCACTATTCTAAAATTATGGGCAAAATAAGATCTAAAGGATGTGTCTGTCAAGAAACCACTGGGAATTCAACCATTTCCAAGGGCAGGTTCTGGTTCTGGTGACTTGGAAAAGCCCTGCCCAGGAAGCTGTGATGAAATACCCAACTGCAAGACCACCCTACATAGAACTCTGTGCACAGAGAGAGTGGCAAGAAGTTTAGTTTTGTAATTTTTCTTAATTTGTATCAATATTTCACCATCACACGGACAGTGCTTGGTGAAGACAACGGCACATCCAGAGCTGAACAGGCCTGACACGTTCATGTAAGTTCCTTTTTGACTGGGATAAAACAAGTACTTACATGGCCTGAGCTCTCCCCAGGAGAGCAGTTATCTCCACTTTGCTAAATATAACTTCCTGAGGTTCTCAGCAGCCTCCTGCACTGCCTGCTCAGCCACAGACCTGCAAAAGCCTGGCCCAAATAACACCTAAAACTACCCCTGCCTGAGGAAACAGGAGACACCCACCAACACGGTTTCTGGACCTACAAAACTGATCACCAAACTTGCTTCCCACCAGAGTAACACCAGGGTTTTCTCAGGGACACGCAAGAAACTGCTCCTTTGAGCACATCCCACCTTGTGCGCACAGAACACACGGGTATCTATGAGGGGGCTTTTGAAACAAAGTCATTCCACACTCTGGGACAGCTGTTTTAAACACAGGAGATGTGATTATTTATCCTGAGATGTAAGCTGGAGGAAGTGGTGCTTTCAAGCCCCCACACAGCTTAACTGGAGTGACACTGGTAGAGTGAAACAGCCCAGGCTGGGAAGCAAAATAAGTGTTAGTGACCACACCAGTCCACACAAACACGAGCCAGAGATGAACCAGAGCAGCAGCACAGCACACTGGAACAGCTCTTTGCTGCCAAAACCCCAAAGTATAACAATTCATTAAAAAATAAAAAAAAAAAAATAAAAAATGAGGGGAGATATCCCTTATCCTGTGCCTGACTCGCAAAATGAAGAATATTATTTCGTGTTTTGCAAGAGTAGCATCCTGTAGCCAGTAGCCAACACCACTCAGACCAACCTCAGAGCTTGCTGGATTTTTTTGGCTGGCTAACATTTAGACAATCACTAAAATAAATAGAAGTTAAGTAAGGATGCTCAACACTGCTAAATAATTTCTTTCCCCTTACTCTAAGCCATTGGAAAGTGATGATAGTAATTATAGCAAATGTTGCTTGAGAAGAGTACCAAGGAACAAAAGAAAATAGGTAACTGCAATCCAAAATTCTGTTAACATTAATTATGTCAGAGCACACTAAAACTTGCAAAAGCAGCATGTTTATTGTCTCCATATTTTGCTTTTCTCTACTGGAGTGTAACAGTTCAAATATGCCAGAAATGAAAACAGAAATTATGCCATTCTGACTGAATGTGGAGATGAAGTTTCCAAAAGCAAAAGACATCTGATAATAATTTCATCACCTGGGTGTGTTGAAATATACCTGAACCACTGCCTTCCACAGCAAATGAAGGAACCTCCATTGTTAAGCCTTTAAAAATAAATTGGAAATACTTGGGTCTTCACAATCCAGAAGTGTAAGTCCAAAGACAAGTGTTTTTGAAAATTTGTGCACCATGTGCCAGCCCCAGCTTCCAGCAAGTTGGGGCTCCTCAGAGACAATGAGTGGACTAACCCAAAATACCAAATGCCTGCACCAAGAACTACAAATCAGCGACTTGCAAAGCACACAGAACGGGGGTGTTTAAAAAGTTACTAAAACTGCACAGAAGTGCCTCTCCAAGTTTTCACACTCCTATCGGAAAGGCTGTATCTCACATATCTGAGCACTGATACTTGGAAGACCTTAAGTGGACAAAAGAAGGA
The DNA here is from genome assembly GCA_013399225.1 of Rhipidura dahli. NCBI lineage: Eukaryota > Metazoa > Chordata > Aves > Passeriformes > Rhipiduridae > Rhipidura > Rhipidura dahli. The sequence goes on along the minus strand of VXAC01004736.1, from coordinate 83,603 downwards.
ACAGCAAATGAAGCTATTTCACCTCTCTCTAAATAAATCTGAGCAGAATCTTATGAGATAAAAGGTACCCTATGAGATATCTCAAGAACCAATGTTTGTGTGCATAGAATCACCTACTGTGCACACTAACTAAGCACCTACAGCTCACAGCAATCAAGATTTCCCTCTTAAACCCAAACTTAGAGGTAGTTACCCCAAAAGATCACTAGCATGACCACCAGTGTCACGTCTATGTCTAAACGAGATTCACAGAGCTCCTTCCACGAAGACAAGCCACCGACTGAATAAACCCTCTGTGGCTCTGGAGATCACAGAGTATTTAGCAAGAATCTCCAGGAAACCAGGCTCTGTTTTCTTCTACATAAAGTCTCGGGAATTTATTGATATCTTACCTTCACACAAGTATCACAGATTAATCATTTACGGTAGCACTCTACAAAAATAATGGGACAGCACCTAAAACCGTGCAATTGCAAAACTGTTTTTGGGGACATTATTCTCTTCCCCCCCACACACAAAGTGAGGCAGCTCTCATCAATGGAGAACAAAACACTTTTGTCATACCCCTCCCTCCCAGGAGGAAAGACAGCTCTCTGCAGAAGTGCAGGGTAATTCACGTCAAAACGAGGAGGAATCCTAACTACTGTGAAAACAAATACTGTCTTTCAAAACCCACTGGGAGGAGCCCGTTGTGCAAGAGGTCAGGATAGTTCGTGCTCCTCTAGTTCGGTTTGTTAATTGCAGCTAAGGATGGATTTATTTATAAAAATGAGATAAGTTCTCTATCACACCATGATTATTGCCTCTCTTCTCTAAACCAGTAACATCAGTCTTATACACAAGCTTCCTTTCCTTTACACTGGTTCTCGAGTTAAAAAATAGCAACTGAAAAGCAAAATCCAAACAGGATGACTCCTCTTGCTTTCCTCCTTGATAAATTTGGAACAACATTCAAATATAACATTATATTTAAATAAGCTGTAAGTAAAACAAACAATAACACAAATCAACTGTGATGGCTTGACTTGTCCAGAAAAGCAGCAACTTTCTGGCACAGAAGCTGGGAAGTTGCAGTGTTGGAGAAGTAGACGAAACAATCCCTCCTAGCATGAGAACTTCAGCTCAGTGAGAAAGAAAACACTTCTCAGTTTAGAGAAGTTACCTCTACAATTGTTTACCTCTACAATTCCAAACAGGGTTGGTACAATTTCAGACTGTGATTTTGCAAAGGACACTTGGACGTGCTGATGCCTGGAGAGCTGAGAGATGGAATCTCATGCTATTCTGAACAGACAGGGCTCCCTCCATGCACTGCTCGGGGTGAAATCAGATGTTGGACAGGTTATGGAGGTCTGGAGAGCTCAGCACAAGAAAAACATGGAGCTGCTGGAGCAGATCCAGAGGAGGCCACAGAGCTGCTCCAGGGCTGCAGCTCCTCTGGAGCCAGGCTGGGAGAGGTGGGGGTGTTCACCTGGACAAGAGAAGGCTCCAGAAGCTCAGAGTCCCTTGCAGGGCCCAGAGTGGCTCCAGGAGAGCTGCAGAGGGACTGGGGACAAGGGCTGGAGGGCCAGGAGCCAGGGAATGGCTTCCCAGTGCCAGAGGGCAGGGCTGGATGGGATCTTGGGCAGGAATTGTTCCCTGGCAGGGTGGGCAGGCCCTGGCACAGGGTGCCCAGAGCAGCTGGGGCTGCCCCTGGATCCCTGGCAGTGTCCAAGGCCAGGCTGGACATTGGGGCTGGGAGCAGCCTGGGACAGTGGGAGGGGGCCCTGCCATGGCAGGGGTGGCACTTGATGGGGTGGGCTTTGATGTCCCTTCCAACCCAAACCATTCCACAGTTCCATGATTTTAAAGTGAGTCAATCAATGATACACAAAATTCAGGGCAATTTCATCCCCGAGAGTGATGAAACATAACACATTTTGGCCCTACTCAACCTGTAAGAATGTAAAGGGGATTACAGTTTTCTAGCATTAATATTTTCACCATGATTTCAGGAAAGGTGCCTTGAAACTTCTGTGGAATTATTCCAGTACCACAACAAGGTTCTCTGCCACTTTCTTGTCTTGCAGAACACTGAGGCAACAACCCCTTCCACCCCAAAACCAAAAGAAAAATCAAACCTAAAAAACCATCCAAAACACAAACAACTCCAAAAAAACAACAACAACAACAAAACCCAACCAAACAAAAAAAGCCCAAAAAAAAAAAACCAGAAAAAAATCCAAAACAACAAAAACTCCCAAAACAACTAAAAAAAATAAGCAAAAAACCAAACAAAACCAAAACAGAAAATGCCCCATCAAAAGAAAACCCAGCAAAAATCTCCCAAACAAACAAAACCACAAATAAACCCCAAACAAACAAACAAAAATTAACCACACAAAAAGACTAATGCAAGTTTGTCTGGCATAAATCATATACCAGAGCATAATGGGTTTTCCCATTTTCCACAGCCCCAACCAGTTTGTAATTTTGACAATATCAGCCCTCTTCCAGAACAAATGCATGTTTACAAAGACTTGCAATAATATGCCAGCCATGGAAGAGTTTTTGATGTCAAGGACTCCATTATATGTTTGGGTACAAGTTCAACAACAGCTGCTCCAGATTTAATGAAGGTAGAACTCAAGGGACCGACATTTCCTGGACTTATTTATGGGAGCTTACAGAAAATGTTCAATATGTACCAAAATATACATTGTTCAGAGACTTTCATGCTCGAGAGTGAAACTCCCAATGTTTGATTCATAATGGCTATTTCACAAGGGCTTACAGGAAATAAAGCTGTTTATTTTAATTGTATACAGCAAAAATGTTAGAAAAGAAAGATTTATGTTCTCTAGTGACAGTGAATGTTTTGGGCTAATTTGTCATGGTTACCATAGACAGAAAATAAAGGAATACTATGCAAGCACTACTGCAATTCAAGCACTACTCCAATTCATAGACAACTTAAAGTATCAGCAAGTACTCAAGTCCTGTGGGGTCTCTTTTTAATCATTCATATAAGCTTATAGCACCTTCCATTTTTCTTTCCACTATTCCACTGGTTATCTCCTTTCCCTCAAAACTCAGCTGCTTTTGCCACAGATTATTTCCCACCCAGCATTTTTTAACACTTGTTTATCAGTACTGATAAAGCTGAGAGTAGTTCTTTTAACTCAGATTACTTGCTTTAAGTATTGTTCAAATTGTAGCCACTTCACTGTTTTTGAGGAAAATGAACAGAGAAATAGATTTTAATTAAAAAACAAGTTTTGTTCCCAGCTTCTGTTTGTTCTTTTCTAAAACTTGCATTAAAAAATTGACAATACACTAGAGCAATTCCATTCCAACCTGAAGCTGAACAGTTTTTGCAATTTACAGCTGACTGACAAATCAGTTGTTTACAACATTTCCTTCCCAGAGCTATAGAAATCATGGTTATTTAACTTAAAATTTACCTGAACAAGTATCTCCTGAGAGCAGATGGCCCAGGATCCACACACCTTCGAATTTCCCCCCAACAACACAAAATTGGATTTGACAATCTCAGCCCCTGATGAAAAGGGACATCAAACAAAGCACAACATCCACTTTTCCTTGCCTTTGGCAGTGCTAATGAGCACTTCTCCAACTTTATTCACAGTCTCCACAGTTTGGATTCTGAAGTCCTCGACCTCTTTTCTTAAGGATTTGTCCTTTTTCATTTAAACATTTCAAATCAGTGCCATTCAGAAAAAAATGTAAAGGAAGGGGTCAGTAATGGCACTGGAAGAACAAATACTTGTTTGCTTTTTTCACATTAAACGCAAACACTAATGACCCATCCAAAAAAAAAAAAAAATAAAAATCATAAAAAATATTTTTCATTATCCCGAAATCATAATATAGGGTTAAAATCAAAGGTTTTTTAAAGTAAGTGTTACCTTTAATTACTCGTATCTGCTATTCTATATAGTTTCTGATATTTTTGAGCCTTTAAACCATGTATTTTTGAGCTTTTTCCCTCACATTCACAATGGGGACTGCCAAAACTTGAGTGAAAGCTAAAATTCTTACTCAGCCAGCCAACCGTGGTAGGTAGGCTTCAAATAAATAATAAAAAAACACAGTAAAAATGTATCTATTTCCCCTTCCAATCTTGTCTATTATTGTTTAGTTTAGATGTCTCCCATACCAACACTTATTCTTTAAGACATGAGTAAAGGGGTCTAGATACCACAGTTACACACAGAAACTCCACGCAAGAAAATGTGGAACATAATTAAAATTATACTTCGATTAAAAAACACAGGAAGTAGACTATCACCTGCAGGAAGCAAAGCCCTACAATTGGCATTGTTTTTTTCTAATGTTCTCCTTCTTTGTAGCATTTAATTCCAGAATGATTTTCCACTCCAAAAATCCTATGCTAGCCCAGCAAAGCTAACATCATCCCCTCAGTCCTTAGAACAACCTGAAACCTACTCTTCATGCATAATAATCCAGTTACCAACATCAGAAAGCTCATCCTAAATCCATTAATTGCCTTTCCATCACAATATGATGGCAGTGAGCAGCTTTAATCCAATTTGTAAAGAACATCGGCAAAACAAAAAAAAAGAAAATTAATTAATTTTTCCTTAATATTACTGCTCAGCCCACATTATTCTCTGCATTTAGTAGGGCTGAATGAAAAGTGAGAGCTATTAACAGCTTTCTTTTTAGTATCAATTAGCTAATTAATGGCCTTTTATTGGGCTGGCTCGTGTCACCACCCACTCCAGCGGTGACTCAGGGCACCAGGCAGCGCCAGTGAATCACTGGATTTGTGAAAGTGGAACTTTTATGATGCAGCTGAGACTTTCCCCTTAGCTTTTTCTGCCCCTCCCAATGGGCCAGCTCCTCCCTGACGAGGCAGAATCACTCTTCTCAGAAATCATCTCCTGCCAGTAGGGCTGTTGAAGAAGCCTCAGCCTGTGTTAAGTCCAGACTTGTAACTATTCAGAGGGAATCTGTCATTTTTCTCTGCAGAGCTCACGTTTCCATTTGCCTACAGCTACTGACACTGTTCTCCTTGCAAGGCTGAGTTGGAAAACAACTGTTGACCTAAAATTCGAGCTACCTCTAAAAAAACCATCAACTTTTCAATCTCAGTCAGCACACTTGAAGTGAGCTCAGAGGATGTGCATTTCTGTTATCAAGCCACACGCGACCACCATCCTGATGTTTCTCCTTACAAAAATGGTGCTCCATACATGGGACTTTGTATTCAGTTGCTGTGTTAAAATGGATGTAAACACACAATACATCCGTTGTTCACTCAGAACCAGCGACTGGTTTGTAGTGGATCCCTTATTTACAGGAGTCAGGTTTCAGGAGTTACACCCCATTTCAGCCCCACTGAGGCTCAGAGCACACTCTTGTCTCTGTGGTTCTTCACCCGAGCCAAGAAAGAAATAAAATGTAAGTTTATATGAGCCTTAGTACCAGAGTCAAAAGAAACTTCTTTCAAGGGAAGACTAGGACTTTTATTCAATCAGACTTCCAACCTTCGTCTGAAATAGCTGGAGGGCAAGGCCCTAAAGCAATTCCAATCTGGATCAACTACGTCAAGATTTTTAATACTTAAAACAGTTGCTTCCCCACAGGTCTTAAGATTGTGCACTTGTCATAGGAGTCAGGAGAAAGAAAACAGTCTGGGTATGGAGCTGAGACTATTTTTTAATTAATTCAGTGGCCCACTACTCCTAAATTAACTGCATGCTTACAGCAAGGGGCTCAAGAGGGCTACCACATCTGGCACTTTATTAGGATCACAGAATATCCTGAGTTTGATGATCCTGAGGGGTCCCTTCCAAGTCCAGCTCCTGGCCCTGCACAGGACAGCCCCAAGAATCCCACCCTGTGCCTGAGAGTGCTGAGGAAACACCACATCTGACACCTACAGCACAGGGCTGTCACAGGTGTTGCTGTGTTTTTATTGAGACAGAAATAAAGCTGCTGAAGATATGACCCAAGGAGAACACAAACTTTTCCTCTTCTTTACCCAGATCTGCAGGAACCATGCAGTCAAATGAAAACAGCATGGATATAGCCAATTTGTAACTAGTTTTGAAAAGTTGTATTTAACCTCTAAATCCACTTATGTGGTCTTTCTTGAAGAAACAAAAAGAGAAGTGAACACATCTTCACTTCTCCTTTTGAGAAGTGAACATAATTTTTACTTTATAAAACAAGGTGCCAATAAAATTATCATGGAATGATATTGATCTAGCAGTCTTGATTCCATGATAAAATTCAACAAGTTACAAACATAAAAGTGCTCATCTATGTAATATCTTCCTTAGTAACTAATGGATTGTCTTTGTGACACAAAAATATTTCTGCTTTTCAGATTCGCAAGAGGAGATGGATCAGCCTCAGCTGTCTAAAGATTTGCTAGAAGACTTAGAAATACTGAGGAAATTATTTGAAAGACTGGCATGGAGTATTTCCAAGACAGCCTGCACTAGACCACTACAGTAACTGCAACCCACCAACACCAGTTCTGAAAGACGCTTCCAAAAACAAATGAGACACAATAAAACCGATGGCCTGCAACCAGGGCTGAACAGAAGCCCTTCATAACTCAGGAACTTGGTGAAAAGAGCAGTGCTGCAAGCTTTTCCAGCATATTGTCCAGTGGGTGAGTAACCAGCAGGAACCACCCTGTCCTGGACCGGTGCTGCCTCCTCGCCTGCCAGCTCAGGCTTCACAGCAGCTCCAAAACCCACTGCTAAGGTACATAGGAAAGGACTAAAGACTGAGCCTAACTCCTTTTGTTTGCTTGTTTGTGAACCTGGAGTGACGTCTGGAGGGAAAAAATGAACAAAAATGAAACAAGACACCAATCTCTGTTCTAAGTTTCTAAGACCATCAGCACCAACGTCTTGCTCTTTTTTCTTTCATTATGCAATCATCCTAAATATTCACACAGTATTTCTTAGTTTTATTGAAATATAAACTTGTAGGGATAAAAAGCAGGCTGAGAAATATCAGACATGCTATACAGATACTCAGTGTTGCTACAACGTGGTGATCACATGCTACAGAAGATAATCTTGTTAAATGAACTAACTGCTCGCACACTCTGAATTTAGGGGAGACTGTCCTTTTTTTCGCTTGTTTATTGTCTGGTTGCCACAGCAATACACTGACTGTTTGTTTTGAACATGACATGCAGAGCACATTTGTTCAAGGCACTATTTTCTCAGCTTTATACTGTACATGCACCGATGGTCTCGGGCCAGAGGAGACGCAGGACTCCAAACGCGCAAAACCCGAAAGGATCCAAAATGAACTTTGGCCAGGCCCGGTTTCAGAGCACCAAAATGTCAAGCTACAGCTGTTCTGCCTTAATGAAGACATGTACTGCCCAACTTAACCCAGTCCTTCTCCCCATCTCCCCTGGAGGGAGGCTGATGGCCCCACCTCAAGTTTATCTCACCATGTGTACGTATCTCCCCCCAGAAGTCTCCTGCTTTGTGTCCTTTTGTCACTCCCATCTCAGACCTCCACACAGGCACAAACCACTTCAAAAAAACTATGTTTCACACAATTTTACGGCCCCACAGCTACTCTTATCCATCCACAGAACTGCCACCACCAAAACTTTACTGGAAGAAAACAATCATTTGCCTTCCCAAGTCTCAAAAAGCATCCACTAATTTCAAGTACCACGACATGAAACATATCCATTTCACTTCCAGTGTCCAAGTTTTGACCTTTGCTCAAATCCCTCCAACACGGAAAACTGCTGGCAAAATCTACAAGCCCAAGTTCCCCTCAAACCCTTTCAACACAGCTCCTCTAAAGACGCTTTAAAATATTTCTCTAATTTTGAACAACTCTCTCTGCTAAATTCTAAGGTCCTGAGGTAGCTCACATGTTTTGTGGTTTGAAGAGATCACACCTTTCAACTCGCTTTTATTTTAAAAAAATCAAGAAATTACCCAGTTTCCTCACAATAACCGTATCCACCACTTGGAAAATGCACTCACACACTTTTTTTTGTTGTTCTCCATCCCACACTGTTATGATGCCACTCTGCAGATGATAAGCCTAAAAACAGATATATGAGTCAAGAGCCACACCACTGCTCGTCACTTCTGAAAAGTTTTGGTTTCTGGTACAGCTTTCATTCCTGGATTTTATTCTGCCTTACCTAATCCACCAAAAAGGGGAAACGAAAAGGGGAACTTGCATGGCAGATTCTCACTTCAAAACAATGTAGGTTAAGACAAAGAGCGGTACAAGATATGAAAAAATACTGTGGGAGTTTGCTGACATTTTATTCTCTGAACACATGGAAACAGCAGTGATACCTTAAGGACACAGCTTGCAGGGATGTCCTCAGGTTTAAACCTACCTGGAGACTTTCTATCTACAGCAGACATGAAACATGTACCACATTTATTTTAGGCTTGAACAGCAGTACAAATATAAGAACCACAGCCCTTACTTATTTCGCTGAGTCTCAAATCCTCAGACATTTAATGGGAAATAATTAAATCCAGCTTTCGTGTAGAATATGGAAACCTCTGAAGTACTACTTCAAAAAAATCTACTGCGATATTCTTTGTCCACAGATTTCCTTAGCAATCTTTTTTTTTCCCACTTTTACGTCAGTCTAAGTGATCCTGACATTCTCCTCCTTGGACATGCATAACTACAGGGATGTAAACCTTGATCGTCTCCTGCAGAGGGATTTTTTCTGTAAAGGAAATTTACCAGCCAGAATTACAGTTTCATTCTGTAATCCTTTTAGTATTTTAGCAGACTTGCCTATTACTCTAATTCCAGACTGACTACACTACAGGCAGCTTCAGATTTCAACACCAACAAGTGGGACAGGATACCCACTGCATGCTGACAGAACAGTAGCACATTTTCAAGCCTTCCATAACTTCCCATGGATTTAGCATTAAAACCAGACTCGAGCAAGCCAGAAATCAGCCAATTCTTTTTGCTCTCTTGGACACCATTTATTTGAGGAGAATGGTAATTTAAATGTGTTCATGTATGTAATATCTTCCCTAGTAACTAATGGATTGTCTTTGTGACACACAAATATTTTTGCTTCTCAGATTCAGAGGAGAAATACTAATGGAACATCTTGGTCTGCTCTGAAGTGATGGCAACGTTTTTCAGCATTATTCAGAAACCCAATAAGAATACAAATATAAGCCTAGCACAATTCACAGATTTTTTTTTTCCAAAAAAAAGCATTTCTGCTCATAATTCTATCAGTTGCAGGTTTTTTTCATCATATTAATCTTATCCTGATTATCTTTTGTAAAGTCACTTTTTTCTATCCAGTCTTTTGTACTTTTACACTCCCACTTGAGCAGGAAAAGCCTCATTTAAATGTGCTTTCTTAAGCAAGAAATAGTGAGACTTTTGATCCTTAAAGCCTTTTAAACCTTGATATAGATCTATGTACTTGATTCAACCATCTGTATGGTATTTATGACCTTTTCTAAAGGCAAGGCAGTGTAAATCAAATTAATCAAATGAGAATCAATCATCCTTTCAATCTGTGTAGAGGAAATCCACCATAATCTGCACATACAGACCACACAGCTAAAGAAAAGAAATCAAAGACACTGGTTTTGTTATTTAAAAAAAAAAAAAAAAAAAAAAAAAAAAGGAAAAACACCAAAAAAAACCCCAAAAATCAAACCTACATTCGTTCCCATTATTAACTCGCAGTATTATTAATTCAACCTCTTGCTTCTGTAATATTTTAATAGCTCACTTCAGGGCAGCCATGAAAAATTTTTCTAACTTCCAGAGTGATGGGAAGACAGACATGAGGTTAGCTCTGAACTCCAAAAACTCCCATGCAGCAGCCCAGGCTGCTGCCATAAGACCACAGATGGATGCCATATGAGCAGCTGAGACCGTGATGCTGAGGGGGAGCTGTGGAAATTCTTTGCTTGCAATGTACTCGTGTGGTTCCAAGGTATAACATGCATCAAACTCAGTGTTTTAGCAGTTGTAATCTTCAGCTTGGTAATTTTATGGCTGTGCTCAGCAGTAAGCGTCAGGGAAGGGACTCAGAAAAGCAAGATGACAGAAAATTAAAGGGAAAACAACAAAAAGGAGATGAATGATATAAACAGACCAAGAGAGACAGAATCAGCTTTGAGATATTTATTTTTTTAGCTGATTTTTTGTGCTAACAGAAGCTAGTGCAAAAATGTAATTACGTTTTTCTTTACAAATCCAGACACTAATTCTATTACAGTGACTTTTTTTTTTTTTTAAGGAAAGGAACAGGCTTTCTGTTCTGTTCAGAATGAAGTCTCCAAGCTACAAGATATCCATGAATTAAGTCCTTTTGTCTTTTGATAATCAGAAGTATCTGCAGAGCGAGCCCAGAAACAGCTCCTCTAATACTGCTAAATTGCATATGACTAATCCAGGGGAGTGGGGTGGAAAAGGGGGATGGAAATCTGCCTGGGCTGAGTCACTGTGAAGGCACAGTAAAGAATGAGTGCTGTACAAGTCCAAAGCTATTGAGACATAAATTGGCTGACCTAGTAGCCAGTTTTTAAGGCTTAGCACAAACATGAGAACCAAGCCCTCCCCTGACATCTCACATTTCCTTTCAACAAATGAAACCTCTGAGTTGCACTGAGACATGATTTCCAACTTAGGAGGACGCCCCATAGCTGAAATGATCAAAATTTAGAAGCTTCAGACTGAAAAGCTGCTGCTTCAGCTGCATTAGATTGTTTGCTCCAACAGGATCCAGCTAATAGACTGAACAATAAATAGTATTTCTGAAACCCAAACTCACTTGTAATTGTGTTTGACAAATAAGTTAAAAGTGCCAGGTTCTTTTTCTTGGCTATCTCCTCTACTGCTGACTTAAGTACTGCACTGCACATCACTGTCTCTCACTAGTGGGAACTGCCTCATGTAATACTTGGAATAGGTAAAACTACAAAAAAGACAGCCTGAAATTCTTCAGAGAATATGCATACAAAGCCTCCCTAAGTATGATAAGGCCAACAAGCAGATAGATCAGCTTTTAAAGTCACCACATAGAGAGGACTATAAAAAACTGATTTCAGGAAAAAACCCCGGCATTCTCATACTGTTATTCCCAGTGGAACTTCCAGCAAAATTACATTTTATTTGGACAGAAGTGTCTAAACTGAAATACCTACAACAGCATTACTATATAACTATCTAGTGACCATGCCATTGCCTGCAGCTGCTGCCATCTCTACCAGTTACAACAGTGCGCAGTAAAATAAAAGAATTCTATGCCCTAAAATGCTCTGAAACAATCATTTGAATGGTTTATCTACAGAAAGCTCTAAAATTAGCTTCCGTGCCCATGGGAAAGACCTGATGGAAACTCAAGATCTTGCCTATCTTCCACAGGTGTCAAGTTGATAATGAATGGAAAATTTAGGACCTGTGAAACAGCTGGGCATCTACTGCAACCAAAAGATAATCCTTGAAAACAAACAGTGAAGGAAACCAGATCCTATCTCTCAAACAACCCTCCTTAGCCCTTGGCTATGAATACTCAGTCCCCTTAACAGAGGAGAGTAGCTGGGACCTGTAAGAGGATGAGCTCCCAGTTTAAATGCCCAACTTCAGAGCAAACCAAGAGTCCATTTACACATCACTTGGGAATTTCTTAAATATTGCAAAAAAAAAAACCCAAGTGGGGCTCGAATGTGTCTTAGCTACAACTTTAGGTTTTATTGACACCTTCTTTTTTAAAGTAAAAATACATGTTCACTTCTCAAAAGGCATGTTCCTTCAAAAAAGGCCACAGAAGTCAATTAACAGGTTAAATGTGTCTTTTAGAAACTTGTGTAAGTTTCTAGCTAAGTTTCTGTAGAAATATCAGAACATTTCAGATAATAAGGTCATTGCACAATCCAGGCTGTGTGAATGTAAGAGGCAGGGTTAGTTCCTAAACTACCAAAAGTCTGTAGCTTGGGTGTTAGCAGCAGTTAGCAATATCTACAATAGTTGTCAGCCATAAGCTGTTTTTTGAGCACTACCCAAAAGCTTTAAGTACAAGTACAATCTCCATCTTGTCACACAGCACTCTGAAAACAACAATTGCACAACAAGCATCCATCACAGACTGACCCCACACAAATGTTGCCTTTCCACTATAAATTTACTTTTCTGAATTACAAGAAGCAGAGGAAAAAAGAAAAGTGTTTTCCCACAATTTGCCCTGAAGTTCCCACAACATATCCCAATGTTCAAAGAACAATTTGAGACTATTTTTTCCCTAGTTGCTGCTTAGCCTTAGAGCAAAACACAGATTTCCTTCTCAGTATCAATGCATGTTGCTACCACCCTGATCTAAGTCTACAGAGTTCAGTACAGCCTGCTACACCTGGTGTTTCCATCATATACTTACAAGTTGTAATATTTCATCTCTGTATTTAAAAAGAGTGCCTATGATAAAGGCCACTTTCTCTTGATTGCCATTTTCTCTTCAAAGATACTAAAAACAATAAGGCACAGAGGGTTTATGTCACCCACCAGACCACTGAAGCATTACCAGCTTTATGGAGAAACCCACGTGAATTTTTCAAAAAATATGACTACATTTCTTTTGCCATCTGGAAATGTATTTCTTTCCAATGTCATGGTCCAGATCAGGTTTAAAGTTGCAGCTGAAAGGAAAACACTCTTGTGTCGTGGAATCGATGTTATTTTCCTAAAGCATGTGACCTGACATCTAGGGATTTTCTTTAATTTCTTTTTTAATTAAAGTAGCTGCCATTTGTTGAATGACATCATTTTCCAAGCTCAAGTACATAAAATACCTAGTTTTGTAACAGTCACTGAGCACAACCTGCAGAGCCATTCACACACCATGAAATACAAGAATTTCTTCAGGTGAAAGTAACAGAGAACTAAAAATTAATTGACTGAAATCTGAGACTGGCAGATAAGTGACAAACATTTGACTGCACCCAGTTTTGATGAATCAAAACCAAGTATGTCAGATGTGGTAAATTTAACAAAAAGCAGTTGGCCTCTGAATTAGCTGTGTAACTGCACAGAGAACCTCCACTACAAAAAGATGGTGTAATGAAATTTTAATCTATGAAAGATAAGCAGACATGTCACTGACTCAGTTTCAAGCTTCTCCTTTACAAGTAAAATCTAACACTCCTGAAGGAGCAGTATGATAAACCCTGAGTTTAGACAGCTAGATTTTATCTAAATCTAGCCTAAAGCCTTAAAATTGTAATTAAAAAAAATAAACAATTGAAAGTTTAAATTTAAATTATAAAAATTTTTCCTAAAACAAAAAATAGATTTGAAAAGGGAGAAAGGTCCAGGGTGGTTGTCTCACCCAGCTCTAGGAACACTGGGATTAACTAGCTCAGCTTTATCAAGCACTACAGCACTATCAGAAAACACACATTTCTTCCTGCCCCACTACTGACTTCCATAGGAAAAAGAAACCACAAGCAAACCCACAAGAAAACAAAGTTGTCAAAAGGACACAAGTTATTGTTGAAGCAAAACACCTTTAATAATTGCCATTAAAAATCTACAAGAAATGTATAGAAATTGTCTTTAAGGTCCCTACCAGCCCTAATTGTTTTGTTATTCTGCAAGAAATGGAAAAGGTAAAATTGAGTGTATATTTATGAATATATATCATAATACACATAAAATATATATGTAATATATAATAATTCAAATATCATAAAATATCATATCAATAAAATAATTCAAATATCATGATTATCATCTCTGAACACTCACATTCTCAGAACACTGCTTGGCACACTTTACTTCCTGGCTCTTACCAAGGGAATTAACACCATCTAAAACACGTTTGCATCCTCGAAGAGTTCTTTTAGTACCCAGCAAAAAGAACTAGAAAAAAATTTGGGGAGCTTCAACACAACGAAAAAATTGTTCAGAACAATGAATGGAACAAAAAGCTCACGCTTTTGTAACACAAAGAAAGGAGTACAACAGATGTGAAATGGTTTACTGGATGTTTCTGTTTAGACAGACCTGGAAAAATGGAGTCTCCTAACAAATAAAAGATAGCAGGCAATTCCTATAGGCTTAACAATTCTTCCCGACGGCTCTTGATTTGTTATTATTACCACAAAGCTCTTTAAACAACTTGGACTCTGAATAATATACACAGAAGTACGAGAGATTATGGAGGAAGGTACTAATTTCAGGGAAGTGGCACCCTCTGGAAGGAAGCTTGTTACCCCGAGCTGACGTGGTGGGGCTGGGGAAAATGCACGTGTAACTCCGATTTTGGCATCCTGCTGGTATACTGCTCCTGCTAGCCTCTCCACAAGAGTGGTCTTGATTAAAGAGCATTGTTCAGGAAGGGCAGCACATGCATTTGCAGATGGCATAAACATGCTGCAGTGACTGAAAACATTTGATGAGCACATGCAGCCCCTGGCAGAGCCCCAGCGAGGAGGAACCGCTGCTCTCGCGTCCTCCGAGCCCTGCCTGACAAACCTGAGATAAACCACACAGCCCGGCCAGGAGGGGCAAAGCCAGCAGCTCCTGACTCACAGGGTTAAAAACTTGGTAATAAAGGTGTGTAAATAGATGGCACGCTCTCAGTTTTAGGTATCAGCCTGTCCCACAGAAGTTAAACCCAAAATGAGTTAAGTATCTGACGTCTTCTCTCTCGTGTTTGGGTTTTGTGTTTGAGTGCCCACTTTTCACTAGACCCTGATCAAAAAAACACTACTCTCATTCCCTCCACATTTTATCTGCCCCAATTATTTCCCACAAATCAAGATCCTTAGTGAAAGTGGGTAAGCTCAGTCTTATCCTGTGGTAAATAGTAAGTTTACACCTTGGCATTCGACAAAGAAAACAGTTGTTTTAGAAAAAAGATGAAGAAAAAAATTCTTGAGGACCACATTCAAAAAGGAAAAATTAAAGGGCTGGTACCTGAATGTTCTTCTCCAGAGAAATAATGTCCATTTGCAGTCATGCTGGTTTTATCCCCAGATTACACCACTGAAGTAAGAACTGTTAAACTGTAATTATGTCAGGTAGCTAATACAGATAACAGCCCCCCTTCCACTGGTTAGCACAGCACTTCTGTTACCACTTGTCCACAGAAGGACCCTGTTAAAACACCCCTTCCACAAACATCTCTGATGATTCACCCACAGCCTACAAGGATTTTTGGAAGAAAACAAATCTAAATTACATAGTTTACAGGTTTTTCACACTAGCACACACACATAAGAGCAGGCTGATTATTTCTCTGATCTCTTGAAAAAGAGACAACTCATATTTAGTTATTTACAGTCAAGCAAAATATGGTTTTTGGTCCCCCATCAGGGCTAACAAAACCTTCAGGTGGTCTCAGAAGCATAACTTTTTTTTCTGGCATACAAATCAGTGCATATAAATCCAAAATGAATGCTACATATTTTAATGCAATTCTTACTTGAATTTCTCAGTTTCAACACATGTCCTAGACAATGTCTCATCAGCTCTTAATGAGATGAAAACTACACTGCTCAATGTATTTCAGTACATCAAGCCAGTAACACTGGCAAAACCAAAATTGTAGAGGTGAATGGCTGATTTAGAAAATCACAGCAGATCACAAGACTACAGTTTTAACTCCTTTGTGAGCCCGCAGAAGTAAAAAATGACAGTAAATTCTTCTGTTAGCAATTATTAGCCAAAAAAAAAAAAACCAAAAAAAAAAAAAAAACAGAACCAAACAAACAACCCAAAACTGAAAATAAAACACTGCTTGTAAAGGCTGGAGAAGCTCACAATTTTTCTTTGAGCTATTCATCTTCCCCACATCAGTTCAGGCCTGGACCTCTCACCCAGA
This sequence comes from Rhipidura dahli, assembly GCA_013399225.1. Lineage (NCBI taxonomy): Eukaryota > Metazoa > Chordata > Aves > Passeriformes > Rhipiduridae > Rhipidura > Rhipidura dahli. The sequence goes on along the minus strand of VXAC01004736.1, from coordinate 67,750 downwards.
CTGGAAGAGTCAAGTCAGGTTTATTCCAACTAAATTGCAAAATACATCCCCATGATGTTTCTGAGATGGATGAACTACATAGAACAACAAATACTCACTCCAGCTAAAACTGAACAGGCACAAAACACAACTGCAAGGTAACAAGTTCAATGTGAATTAATGGAAATAAATCTCCCATTGCTGCCATCAATTAAATGAGATAAGAAAAAAAAAACCTGAGTGTTTCCAAATTGCACCTCTAGGCAGATGTGCAGCCCCTGAGACTATTGGCAATTTCTGTTACAAATTTGTGGGAGGCTAATAATCTACAGGTAGTATTCACACATTGAGAAGACAATGTGCTTTTATGAACAGAACAAAACCCTCTAAGTCTTAAAAAACACCAAAACTTAAAACTTATCAGAGAAAAACACATGTGGAAAGACAAGGATTTCGGTTTCAAAAGTAAGAAAAAACCCAGTTACACTTTGTACCCAACAGAGCAATTGACATCTAATTTTAAATGAAACATCAGGCATTACTTGCAGAGGTACCTGACAGGAACAAGAAGAAAAGATAATGAAACAAATTATCTTCTGTGGAAGACCTTTTTCCTGGAACAATACTACCCAGAAACCTACTTCTGAAATTGTGTGCTGTACCTGCCTTTTTGAGAAACATATTTTTGCAAGAGAACCACATTTGAGATTTGGATGAAGAAAACCTACCTGCCAAAGAATCTTCCAGTGAGACTGAAACACTTCAGAACAATTACAATTGAATATTTTACTCACTAATTCCAAATATATATGGGAGTTTTGGCTTCAAATTTTAAATCCCCAATCAAAGACGCTTAGGCTTTGTCCTTGTGATGAAAAACACTCATTCCACACACTGACATGCAACAGGCAGTAATTAGCATTCTGTCAAATCCTGTAGTCAAGCACAACAGTTCACAGTTTTTGGGGAACCAGCAAACTTAACATAGTGCTGTTCCACCAGAAGAAGAGTTGATTTTGCTCTGCTCATGGGACACAGAAATTAGGGACTTGCCTTCACTGTTCAGAGACAAATTCATTCTTATATGTGGACTACTAATACAGAGGTGAGTTAAAGCCAAAGATACATGTAATTTTAGATAACCACAACTTAAGGAAAGAAATCAACAGAGGTGTTAACACCTCCCTCACTGCACATTCTACAGCTGTCTTATTTCTGCTTCACATCACCCAGCGATATTTCCATATCGGTCACTCTTTAAAAACTACAGCACTTCTCAGATTTGGCCTTTTCTTACATTTCAAGACATTTTCTGTAACTGCAGAAGTAACACAGGTTGAAGTTGCTTTGAGAGTTTGAACATATCCATTCAATACTTTATACTGGAAAACGTCCTCTTTCTGTGAACCCAAGAGTTAACAAAACATTATTATCCTGAGCTTGAGAGCTCTCCTGTGCCTTTGCAGGTAGAAGGATGAATGCTCCCGCTGGAGCTGTGAGAGAGTTTCTGAAGAGAAACCACTGGTGAGATTCTCAGTTTTCAGGCTCTGGCTGCTGTTCATCCTCACAGAAAATACAGGACTGGGGTCTTGCAGTGAAGGTTTGGAGCCCACACACAGTAATCTCTTTTCCAGAGCATCTACTGTCCTCTGTAATTTGTGATTAGGAAACTAAAGCTTGTCAATATGCCATGATTTAAAGATTTTTTTTTCCTCCTAAAGGAAAGTATTTGTACTCCGTTCTGCAAATGAAAGCAAGCCTTGATGTCTACAGAGGGATTTGAAATGTGCAGCAGGTATTCCAAAAAAGGGAAAATCTGAAGGAATTGAGAGGAAAGGAGGGGAGACAACACAGTAACACCAGGAGGGAGAAAGGATAACCGACAATTTTTCTTGCGCAGATCCAAGTCTGTTATTTTATGAACATGTTACGTGTACTATAAATATATTTAGACTCTCATTCTACTCAGGAAATAACAAAATGCCCTTTATACTGTAATTTACAGTAGGCCTTCAAGCAATTAAATCGCCATTTTTGTTCAACTGGATAGGTTCAGTGAAATACACGGATCCTAACAGGTTGATAAAAACTGAAGAGAATTTATTCATCAGAGTGTCTGATTCTTCCTTCTTCAACAATACCAGCTTCAAAGGTATAAATTATCAGTATTTTAAATTAATTTCTCCAAACTACTGCTTATCAGAAGCAGCAATCAAATACATAATCTAAGAGCTACACAAGGAAAATAGCAGAGCTTAATCACCTAATTCACTAGAACTTCTGGGAAATACTGTATACCTACTAATATGGTGAGGAACCATTCTTTCAGAAATGGCTTTCCTCACCTCAGGGCTGCAGAAGTAATGCATTTCCAGTGTACCTGAAAGACCTGAAGGTACACTCGAGGTAAGATGGGGAAAATCATGTGGCAGAAGCCTGAGATTACTTACAAGATAACACTTAATGTTTTTACTACATTGGGCACATTAGAAGCCAGCTATTTCCAAAATGGGCGTCCAAGAAACCCATTCAAGTCCACTCTCAGCTCCTGAAGTGCACAGACATTAAGTGATACAAGTGTCATTACTTTCACACTGACTTAAGGGATTAATCATTTCATCTTCCTCTCTCCTCAGCTGGTGGAATTGCTTGGGAAACAACCTGAACTCCCAGTGACCTTTGCTAACCAAACAACACATCCTCAGTGGTTTGGAGCAAAGTAACTATTCAGACCTTGAACCAAGACAGTTTGGACAGCACAAAGAGCTCTACCAACTATTCTTCTCTCATTTAGTATGCTGTGAAAAGTTTTGGTTAGCTTCTCCAGCTTTTTTTTTCAACTTTTAGTAAACTTATAATGAACTCACAGGCCTGACCAGGGAAAGGCAGCCACAGGAAATGGGGGAGACAAATAAGAGCATCTCTTCCATCATCCTAATTAGCAACAGTACTGCATCTAAGGTGGAATTTGTTAAGCTCTTACCCTCCTTGTTTACAAACTTAAGCAAAAGGCAAGGGAAAAAAAAAAACAAAACTAGAGCCTGCCACATTACTGTAAAAAGAGACTGCTAGCACTCAATTGTCTATCAAAGGCTATTTAGTCTATTTAATTGCCAGCCCCAAAAGAAAAAAAAAAAAAAAAAAAAGGAAAGAAAGAGCTTGCCGGATTTCCATTATTTATTATATGTGGAGTGACTCGCCAAAGCACTTGGGAAGATTTACTTCCCAGTGGTCACCTACTTAGATCAAGCGCTAAATCACTGCCTCTGTGGCTGGTGTTTGTTTAGGTGGCAGCAGTTGAGCTGGACCAGCCTCCCCGGCCCCTCTCGGGGTCTCTGTGTGTGTGGCCCGTCCGGGGCTGCAGCTGGTTCCGCACACAATTCTCATTGTACTCCGCAGACTTTGTTATCCCAGGGTCCCTCTGAGCAGCCCCTGACACCCCCAAAGGCAGAGCCACCTGTCCTGAGGGAGATAAATCACAAACACGCCGGGATTTTCACCAAATGCATCGTAATTCTCACAAAACCCATCGAGATTTTCACCAAACGCATCACGGTTTTTAAAGGCGTGCATCCTGAGGCACGGCCAGAACTGGTGTTTCTAAAGCTCAGACATCACCTTATCTCTCCTGACCTGCATTTCCAAAAGATAAATAAGTACTAAAACCCTTATGGACATCCCTTAAGTTAGATTATTTTTCTTATTCTGATGTTTCTAAACATTACAGGCAGGCAGGACACTACAGAACAAACACATTCACACTGCTCTGCCTCCAAATCACACAGGAATTCTTTGTGACTTGGCCAAGTTTTTCCATCCATTCACAAACCAAACCACCAGCACTCACTCATTACATAAACCTCCCACACACATCATCATTACACATTAATGAAGATAAACACTTTTAAAATTGTTTGGAGATTCAGGTTTGGTATCAGGCCATCAAAGCAGTGCAGGAGTAGTGAAAAGCACATCCTTTTTAAACACCCAGACATCAGTTCATGGAAGGAGCCTGTTTGTTCATTAACTGGACAGGTGACTCAAGCACCTTAGGTCACCAAATGTACTGCAATGACAGTGCAGATAATTACAGTGCATTTTTCATTCCAGCCCCTTTTAAAGCAAGGGGCACAATGCAACTGCCACCACTTCCTCCAGAAAACACCTGGGCAGTAAAAAAAAACAACTTCCATATCAGAAAATATATCCCAATAATACTCCTATGTTTTCCTTTGCTTAACATCACCTCACTATTCTTATTTGCACTGCTATGGACCACCCAACACACTTTTAGCACATAATTAGGCTTTATGGAAGCAGAGCTTTAGCAAGATGCTGCAAAGAAGGTAAAACTTATTTCAAGTAGCACAGTTTGGTACAGCCATGAAAACAGTAAATCAGTGTCAATCTCAGAGATTTGCCAGTCACTAATCCCACAGGGGATGGAGATTTAAGACAAGAGCTCAGCTCTGGAAATTACTGGGCATAGGTGACTGCTGGTGATCAGCATCATGTCCTAGGCAGGTCCCATTAAAAATAATTAAAATAACCAAAATTGTGTATATAAGCAGGAATATATTTCTCAAAAATAAGGCAAGGCATACTGATTTCCTAAGACTACAAAATTTACTCTCAAGCACCCATGTACCAATTTCATGAACATATTCTGTAGTAATAGTTACCTACATGAATTGATATCAGCATTTTATAGCTCAGAGTGTTAACAATTCATTTCAGAAGTTTTTATGGTTTTCTACTAAAAACAGTTAATTATAAAACACTGAGCAGAACATCCAGCATGCAAAGACAGCCAACTACATCTTCATGCACGCTGTCCTCTAATTTTTCCTTTTCTTTTATATCAGGTGACAAAAATATTAGTTTAAGAGCAGTAATCTCCTATTTATCTGTGGAAATTTGATAGAGCTTGCTCACCCTGCCCCTGCAACACTCTTCCCAAGACTGGGAAATCATTGATTTCTTTATCCAAACAGCTTGTGAAATACAAAAGGAGAAAGAGAAAATATTCATAACTACTAAATAAAAGATGTAAAGGCAAACACCCAGTAAGAAAAGCAAGGGCTGATAAGAGATAAACTGAAGTTGTGTTTAAGCTGCAGAGTAGTTTCTCTAGTGCTACATTTACATTTAGCCCTCTGGATGTACAGAGCCCAGGAAGATTAATTTCCTAATGTGATGCTGAAGGAGATAAATCATGAATATTTCCACAGAGAGTCTGCAAAACATTTGGATCATATTGTATTACACGCCTGAAAACCATTTCTATTATTTAATGCTACATAATTGCTTTGGCAATTTTATTTGTAGGCATTAGTTTAGTACAGAAGGAAAAAAAAAACCAACCCATGTATTTTCACCCAAGAAATCCCATCTTATCTAAAACCATTCTTTTGACACCTGAAGCTTAAACCACACACAAAAATTGAGGTTCTTTGTATTTTCAGTTTCTTCGGCCAGGTTATTATTTTCCCGAATTAACATGAAGTTGTTTTCACACAATTTAAATTTCTCATAAGCCTTAATTAATGGAAACACATATTAGGTGAGCCCACACACATAAGGATATTTTCACTTAATAAAAATACAGCATGCATTTAATCTGTCTTGCATTTAGAATATGTGTGACACAGAGCAGGAACAAAAAAAGCATTCTTAAATTTAGTGCTCTCAATTTCTGAGTATAGTCTGGTCCTAACCTTGCAATACAGCACCTGCAACCTCTTTGTGAACAACCAAACAGCTCACAAAAGTGTCAAAAAGGGGTTTATAGTCAATATGGCCGTGGGTAAATTCACAGAAATACTGATAATGCAGACTGGCAGACATACATGACCTAACTTTTGGCTCCTCAAGAGACAAACTGGGCAGAAATTTCCTGTACTGCACAAGGAAAAAGGCATGTAAAAAATTTGAAAAAAAAATAAAGGACAAACTAGGAATTTGCTGGAAGTTAGCTTCTTCCCCAGAAAAGTCAGAACACACCACAGCACAACCAGAAGTGTCTATAGATACAGATTATACTGGTTTCCTTCTTGTTTTTAGAGGGTGCTTTCCTTTGCAGCCAAGCAAGCAGCATGGAACCACTTTCCCAATTGCAATTCAGTGCAACAATTTTAGCCTTAGCTTACAAAATACCTAAAGTAACAGAAGAGCTTATTTTAAACACTTTTAGCATTTGAAGATAATCTTGCCTGATTTTTATTTTTTTTCTAATTTAGGTGAGCAGTACAGAGGGAGGATGAAGAAACAAGGGAAACAGAAATGCAAAGGAGGCTACAATTTCAAAAGGGCAGCACCTACCCCAAACCACCAACTTTCTTTCCAGCTTTGGCCCATGGAAGAGCTCGCAACACTCACTCAATCTGGAATGAGTATCACAAGTCTTAAACACCTTAATAAAACACAAAAATGTATTCCATTCCCATCATTTAACAGTCAAATTTAAACATTTGTCTACTTACAGAACCATCTTTCAGGTTCCTTTCATAGGAGAAGTGACAGGCCTTATTCTGCTCATCTCTCGAAATCACAAAGTTGTATTTGCCAGCTGACTCTTCTCCAGCTATCAGTGCTTTCCTCAGCTCTTCCACATATTTTTCTTTGTCCATTTCCATGTCAGCAGCCTCCCTAGAAATGTCTGCTTCAGACACTATCAGAAAGAGACATGTGAGAAATAAATAATCCAACATGTGTCAACAAGCATATGTATTATACATTAAATATAAAACATGTATTTATATACATTTTTTATATATATATATATATATGTATAAAAATATATATATAAAATATATACACTGACCTTTAAGGTCCCTTACAACCCAAGGCATTCTATAATTCCATTATTCTATGAAATATCAGGAGATTATTCTTCCCTTGAAGAACATCAGTCTGCTGTTTCCACTAGTGGAAATGTAGCAGGAATACTGGGTTTTTCAGAAATATTAAGTTCTTTCCCTTTTTTCCCCCTGTCTGAAAATGAGTTATTGCTTTATTGCTAGTCATCCACAATTCTAGTTGCCTGAAGTGCCCCAAAACAGCACAGAGAAAAATGTGGAATCCCTTGCAGCATGACGCAAAGAGGGGCAGAAAAAGGTAAATTTGAAATAGTTATAAAAGAAGTGTTTCTCTAAAACAATGATTTCAATACTGAGAAAAAGATAAACTTTTAATGACAATAAGAAAGTCATAAAAATAAAGACATTAAAATACTGCAACAAAGCACTGTATATGCTCCATGTTTCTTTATGTTACAAAACCAGCACAACTGATCAATCATTAGTGAAATATGAAATGCATAAATCCTCATAGATGTAGCTCACTAACACAACAGAAGGTAATACATTAGATTACATTGCATATTTGTGTGCTTCTCCTCCCCTCCAACATTCACTGTTTTCCCTCTCTCTTAAACAGGACTCCTAACACATTTCATCATCACATTAAATATACAAAACCCATAAAAGACAACTCCATCAGCAACTCTCACTCTCCTCCTGGTAGGTCTTGCCAAGCAAAATAATCCACAGCATGAGAAATCCAAAAGGGATTTCCCACAGCAAGAACATTCTGACCATTGCTTTCCCATCCTCCAGGTTTTGAATTTAAAATCCAAGTGGTCTCAAATATGACGCAGTAATTTTAGAAAGTGACCAAAACCAATGTTCTGTTGTATGAAAGCACAGACCAGTGCAGTAGGAAAGCCTCATGCACAAGAACACCAACTCCTAAATGAAATTATTCAAGGGACTGGAAATTCAGTAGGAATTCCTTAGAAAGGGATCAGATACTTCCAGAACAGAAAAAAACTCTCCTTTGGATGAGCACCCAGTGCTCGTGCTGGACTGTTGTGAGTTTCTTGCTTTCCTTTTTAATAGAGTGAGGTCATCCTGCTTTCACTGCCCCTCTGTTTCGGGAAGTCATTATCAGCCATTCTGCCAGATAAAGGAAATCAGCAGAATGAGAACTGTGTCTACCTATTTTGTCTATACACTCCCAACTATAGTAGCACAGCCCTCACTTGGAGAAATAAGAGTCTTCTTTTTGTGAATTCTAAACTGAGGATTTTGGAGCTGCCTAAGAACTAGATCTTTCACACAGAAAAAATAGTATTTATCATTGTTAACACCCTTTTTGTTATTTTCAAAATAACAAGACTTTACTATTGCCAAGCCAAGAAAGAAAAACCTTTCATTGAAGGGAATCAGGACTGAAATATACGTATTTCCTTTGTGCAGGGACCCCTGATCAATGGAGTGCTTGAAATGTGAAAAGGAATATGGAAGAGCAGATTTAATTCAAATGTTGACATACATTTATCTAATCTCAGATCTGTATGAAAGCTTGGCTTCTATAGGAGCTGGGGAGAAACAACATCCTCTGGGCAGGGAGAAGGAAGGAAGAAGGAACTACATAGGTTCTTCTTGTAATTCACATGAAGTGTCCAGAAAATGGCCTTGCCTGCCATTTGCTGTGAAATACATCATTCTCTCCTCCCTCTGAAACATTTTTGCTACTGAGAGAAAAAAACATTTTTGCTTTTGATCAAGTATTTGACACATTTCTCAAAGAAGACACAAATCCAGCCTTTTTTTTGCTGGGCAATAATGACAGGAGCAGGCACATATGCGAAGACCCATCCTGTTACTGAGGTTTCAGACTGGGGGGAAAAAAATCCCACGGGCTAAGTTTTCCCTACTGATAATTGATTGTATCTTTTCCTTCCCACAAATTCATTTAAGTACCAAATACAGCTACCTTTGGCTATTAAAATTTTAAGAAAACATTTTAGAAACATCTGCAATTAAGTGCTTCATGGACTCCAATTTGCAAACAGAGCTTGCACACACATTTGTTCAAGAACCTGGAGAAGACACACAAGTGTTACTTCAGCATCACTTCAAGAAATTATATATTCTTGAGAAACAACAAAACATTGCATATCCATGTGCTGAATGAATTGGTTTTAGCTTTGACACACAATCTCTCCAGATTTCAAAGTTCTCTGGCCACATCCCAGAAGATCATGAACCCAACTTCCTCCATCACTGGGGACAAAACGCCCATGAAATGGTTTTCATACAAGGTGTGGGTCACAGTCCAGGAAGCATTTAAAAAGGAGCAATAAAAAGCAGTAATAATTTAAAATAATGTACTTTTCTTTCCATTATTACCTGTCCCAGTCCATGCACACTGACAATCACTAAGAAGTAAACCAAAGCCAGTGCCTAAATCTTTTTCCCATGACACCTGTAGAAAATAGGTTGTTTCTGGATCAGAAACTGGATGAATTCTGTTCAAAGTCTTCTCCATCTTCCCAACACCTGTTTAAAAAGCAAAAAAAATGTTACAACCACTGGGGTACTTAACAGCTTTAAATAACTAGCTTGGGGCCACTGGGGGCGGTGGGGAGGAATATACAAATAACAAGCATGCTTGTAATTTTATTCCAACTTTCCTCCCCAAATTCAGTTTGTCAGAGAACTGGTGGTTCTCCCTCAAACAAGAAACTGGATTATAATAAATAAGGTTCAAAAGAACAGTGCCAACAATTAAATGCATTTGAGTAGTCTCAAATTAAGAAGCTCTCAGGAGGCTGGGGGACAGGAAATTACTGCACACAAGCTCATCCCCATGGCTGTTTTTAACTCACTGCCTGCTATCACCCGAAGTACAGAACATTTAACATAATTTAAAATAATCAATATTCATCTGGAAGACTGCCACGTGAAAGCTGCTACTAAGCTTCACAGCAAAGCAGAGGGCGTAGCAAATGCCAGCAACCCAAAGGAAATATTTTAAGCACTGGATGCTGAAGACAACAAAATATGTGATGTTACAGTGAATTCTTTTGCTCTGTGGCAAAGCAACTTGGCAACCTGTGCTTGACCTAAGACCTTCCCAAGAATCCCATATATTTATACACAGCCTGAGTGAAGTGACTGAGAAAAGGCTATATGTTCACTCACTGACTAAAAATAGCATGTAAAAGGAGGAAAAACCCAGATGGGGCATTTAAACTACAAGCACTGAGCACAGTGATGCTTGGGCAGGGATTGAATTCTCTATCAAGGTTTCCATCTGAAGTGCAGCAGTAAATAATCATGACCAGGATCAGTTTAGGCCCTGAGGGGACTCTGTTCTCCAAGCAAGAGTAGAAGGAAGCTCTTTCTTTGCTCCTGGACATTGAGAAACAAATCTAGACACAGATTTAACTACCTCTGGCTTCCCTGAAAACTGGCATTTTCAGGTTAGAAGGAGCAGCCTTAACTGCAGTTGACTGAACTGTGCCTGACCCTCAACTCTGCACCCAAGACTTCAAAATGCCTCTCCCTTGCCCAGAAAAGCACACAGAATTCAAAAGCAGCAAATTTAGCAATGAATTTAGTAGTTGGCTTTCAAGCATAAATCCTTAGTATTTACATCCCTAAACCACCACTGCATTTACAATCACAGATGTCATACTCCACCTTTCTATTCCCTGAAAATGTAACAAAAGCCAAGAAGTTAAAAAATAAAACCCAAAAATAAACTGAAAAACTAATCGAAGTCAAAAAAAAGAAAGGAAAAAAAAATCTATTTCCATCACTACCCAGCTGGCCATTTCAGAAAATCTACAGCATGTCTGTGCACCTGTAAGCAAGAACAAAAAGCATTAAGTATTTGGGGGTGGGCAGCTGGAACAATGCCTTTGCAATTAGTGACTCCAGAAACAAAGGCATTTTAAAGATTTGTAGGGCACTAACTGCCCAGACATGGGTCAGTAAAGAGCACAGGGCAGGAAGCACAAGTGATGCATGCTCAAGCACACAGGCATGCACTCTCCTTTGCCTGCCAGATTCCCTCTTCCTTCTTGTTGATCATGGAAAAATACTGTCTCTTGTGAAACACTTTCATAGAATTCCTCCTCTGAAAGACAATGTTTTCAAAAATATTTCAATTAAAGACCGTAAAACAGTAGCAGACAACTCTGACAGAGCACACGGTGCTAATGCATAGATGTGTAGTTCAACAGGAAGGTTTTGCTTGTTTCGTGTGATTTTTATCACAAAGTACAGCAGCATTCAGTGAAAAACACCTGCACTAGAGGCTTTCTTATCAAAGCAAGAGAATTACATTTTCTATTTATACCATGGTAAAGGGAATGCAGTGTCAGTCAGAAAAAGTGAGGCCAAGAGGAGCAGAGGGAAAAAAGCCTCTTATTTATTTAAAGATGAACTAACAAGGTCTCTGAGGCCTGAGACTAAATTCATTTAGTGATACTGGTTTCCCATGCACACATCAGTATTTCACTCTAGCTAAAAATGAAGGTTCTGTTTGGACAACACTCTTTGTACACCTGTGGTAAAACACAACCTCTCCAGAATGAGGAGGCACAACCCAGAGTAATGTCCTGAACTTGGAAACAAAAGCAGAACACAGTTGTCCTGCTTTTCCACATTTTAGAGACATCTCCAGAAAAAAGCATTTTCCAAGAGAGCACAAAATGAAGGTGCTTTTTCTCCCAGCTTTCATCTCTTCCACCGTGCTCAGTGACCTTTTGAAAGGAGTATATTACTTATTACTCCGTGTTCAGAAGCTCCCTCACTAAGCAGAGCTCAGCCAGACTCCATCTCCAGGCACTCAGCTGTTCCAAACCATAAGCAAAAGCTCAAGGACTCCTGGCTGCATATAATGCCTATTACATACCTCTCTTCCCAGAGGAGGAAAAAGCCTCCTTCATGAAAATTACCCTGACCTACACAGCACATAAAAGCATCACTGCAAACAATAATATTGTACCTTATTGCCTTTTTGTAAACAAAAGAATTACAACAGCAACAGCAACAAAAAAATCCAAATCCCTTATCCCCTTGTGTCCTGAGAACACAACTCTGTGTCAGAGAGTTTAGTGTAGTGCTCAGTAAATGGATAAAACACACACAGTTCAAGCATGAAAACAGCAAATAATAGCAAAGGTGATCCCTACCTATTTAGTAACAAGCAGTTACCACTAAAGAAATGAATAATACAGACAATAAATCAGGGCATATTCCTTATTAATTGTAGTGACAAGGTGACTGCATGCATTTTATTCACTCTAAAGGCAAATCTTAATAACAGACGTATTTTCAAAACAAGATCTATTGCTCTGTACTTCAAGAACTGAAATAAAACACCCTCCTCTCAGGTAACCTGCCCCAGTGCACCCACCTGCTCACTAAATTCATCACCCCCATCAGCTTCCAATGTGTCAAGCCTATGTGACCCTTGAGAGATCAAACACTTCCACCAGGTTGAAATTTCATTATGAAAGAAAGACAAAAATACAAAGGAGAGGTGAAACCTTAACAGTTATTTTCGCTTTCACATCTTTGGGAGTGTAAAGGTAGGATCTGTGTTATGCTCAGAAAGGTTAAAACAGCCCCCTGAATCACTGGACTGTCACTACATAACAGTGCAGCTGAAGCTTGTTAAAGTAAAATAAAATAATTTAGTAAAAGCAGTATATTTTTATTGCCTAAATTACTGGGATTGGACTCATTATGGCAACCTAAAAAGCCCCTCTGAGTCCACCAGAGCAGAGGGGTACCCTCAAGTGCCATTCACCACCCAGCCTCCACAGGCTCTTCCCATTCACCACCTCCATAAAATGAGAGCAAGTCAGTTCTTTCCCCTCTTCCCCCACCTAGGACAAAGTCAACCTGCAGAGCAGCTTTGGGTCTGGGGCCACAGAAAGGCAGTGTTTCATCCCTGGGGGGCACAGGGGGGTCACACACACCAGCACCTCTCTACGCCAGGGCCCTGGGGCCAGCCTGCAGGTGGGGACAGCGGAGTCCCACCCCGAATGTGCAGCTCAGAGGCTTTATTGAGGCTTTTGAACAGTCGAGGATTGAGCTGTTTATCTTTAGCACTTTGTCCCCGTGGTCTTTGGCTCCTGTGCTCACCATTAGGCAATGTTTCCCTCTGAGGAGGAATCAGCTGTTGGCTGGTGCCTCTGCCCTCGGAACAAACAGCGCACACAGGCCCTGCTGAATGAACAAGACACTCTTAAAAAGGCCCCACAAAGAATTTTATATGTTGTTTTGGATAGCACCAGGCATAGACCAAAAGCCAAATCTTTCAGGCTGCTCCAACACAGCATCATTGATAATATTCTGAACTTCAGCACTTCATTTTTTTTTCCTCCATGCAGACTAATGGCCTTTTTTTTCTTCCCCCCTCAAATTGGTTGGGCTGCAGGTGTTCCAAACCTCGGCATCTATGCATGGAAGGCTACTTAGACATCAGAAAGAGCTACTATGTCTTTGAAATGGAGCAATTAACTTAAGTGCTTTCTTTTTGAGGAAAAATGGGAGCTATCCACAGGGAGCTCAGAATAGGAGAACATGCACTGCTGTTAAAGTCTACAGTTTGGTTCCTTCTGACACTGGCCAAACCGCACATCATAACCTAATAATCAGAAGAAAGTTAATAGCTACCTCATAATCAGAGAACAGGTACTACTCAGGAGATGCTACATGTACTCATAAGTGGGTAATTGGAGATTTAAACCAGTTAAGGAAAGCTCAAGATTGCTTTTAAAGATTCAAACTAGCTATTACCACATTTTCTAACAGAAGGAAATAAGATAATGCCTATATTTATGCATATTTCCAGTGATATAGTTCATTCAAATTGATATCCTCTCGTGTTAATTTAAAATTCCATTAACTCCAATACTTCAGGAGTAAGAACATTAAAATATCTGACAAAAACCTCAACCCTCACTCCATTATTCTTAAAACTACTACTGATCCAATAGGGACTTCCTCTTTTCTCATTTCTTCTCAGAAGAACATGAGCAGGCTAACGAACATGAAGACAAACAACACGGAATCTTTCCTGTTCCATCTCACAATAATCCTCCCACTCCTCTGGCCACAGTATTTGTTTGACATTGAAGAATGATTCAATAACCTTCATCTGCAACTTACAGATAAATCTGAAAGCCAAAGAAGAGAAAAAAATTAGAAAGTGCTTTGTTCCCCAATGCAATTTAGAGGGCTAAAACATTTCTGTATTACATGCATCCTAAATTGTATTTAGCTGCTCTTTTAACTTTGCTCTGTATTAAAAGCACAAGGGTTACAATTTTGCCAATAATGCAACCTTGTCTCAGAGATAAAAGAAATGAACCAAAAATTGGCACTGAGACATGAAGAGGAGACTGAATGATTTTCTAACGTTGTGCAGAGGGGTAAGTGGGCCAGTTTAAAAATTCAGTGCTCCATGGCAACATTTGATCAAGGAGATCATGGGCCCAACTGCAGAGACAAGGCTCACATGGCTCCCATTTNCCAAACCAAAAAACCAAAAACAAATTAGTCCTGAGCTTGTCGGGCTCCACGGGACAATAGGATATGGAAGATTTGCCACAAAAGATCTGGAATCCACGATAAGGAACAACCCTTGTCAGGCTTATTTACTACAGTCACCAGCTGAAAAATGAGGAGAAACAGAAGGAAGCAGACAGTCAACAATCTTTATAGTAGGAATCTTACTAACAAGCCTTGATCTTAATTGTAGCCTGGAGGCAAAGCCCACCCTGGTGTCTTTCATCCCCTTGAAGTCTCAGACCTAACCCACTACCCACTGCAGGCATCCAGCCTTGCCAAGCTCACTTAAAACCATCTACATTAAGCTGTAATAAGGTTAAAAAAAAGGCCTTCAGTGTATTAAAATAAACACCAAAGTGGGCAATCATACTAGTATATACTAGAAAATAAGGGAGTATGCAGACAGATTTATAAAAGAGGCGAACACTTTTTTCTCGCCCTTTTTGTAACAATTATCCCCAAAACTAACAGTCATGCTGTCAAATCCTCACTTCCCAAAATGCACAGATAAGCCAGGATACACTAGCTGAACGTTATAAACCTGATAAAAAAAAAAATTAAGTCATGCAACTGACATGTCTCCTGATGAAAAAGTGAATTTTAGTAGCGAAGTTACTAAAAAGTGTGTATGGAAGGGAGCAAAGATCAAAGGCAACAACCAGCCCAGCCTCCAGAGAGCAGATCTGGGATGAAAGGTCAGCAGGCATGTCTCAGAGACCCAGACTCCCTTTCTTTGCTGCTTCTGGAAGATGCAAGTCTCCAGCAAATACTTTATAACTCTAACTTGGCAGCAGGACACCCTGGCTTTCCAAGGTCCTACCAAAGCGAGTGGTGGCACAGTGCCTTCCCTTGAAAACCACAGGATATTTATTAAGAAGAATAATTCACTTCCTCCTGAATTTTATTTTTTTTAATAACACACATTCTAAATATATTTCATTTTCCACTTAATTTCTCTGAAAAGACATCACTAAAATGGCTGTGTGTTTTGCAGATAAAAAGCAGGAAAAGGAAGTTGTGCCAAACACAACCTTTGAGAACCCAACACACATAGGCAGTAAGAGCAAAGATTTGGGAATTCTGAGTCTCTTAGTCATATTTTTAAAAGCATCTCTGCAGTTTCCAGTACCTTAGTATCATCCATTTGATGATGGCAGAGTTGAGGAAATTTTTCAGGGGAGAAAAAATAAAAAATCTCAGCATGTTTTAATCACCCTTCGTCCATTCAAAAATACCCCAATACATATGTCTTTTTGATGTATATTTGGATAACATCATAGTCTGGCTGAGGTATCATCTGTTTTCCAAAACACTGCCTTCTTTAGGATTAAATATTATCAGGATATTCAATACAAATCTGCCGCACAGATTTCCTTTGTTTTCTACTTTTTGGTCCCCACAGAGACCTATTACAATCCCACTCAGTCTGATGTGTTTCTCTAAATGTCTGACTCAACACCACTGAGCAGTGGATTCCACTAAAGTCTACCTTTTTTCTTTCTTTTTTTCTTTCTTTTTTCTCTCTTTTTTCTCTTTAAATTTTAAAATTGAATAAATTCAGTACTGTTGAAACCAAATAGATCCAAAGGCAAAAGCACCCAGTCTGAAACAAAGAAATCAGTGTCAGGTAGATATGGATGGATGGATGCACTTCTGTACACAGGATCTACTGAGGAGTTGTGAAAAATTGAGCCCAGTAACCTGGAAAAACAAGTTTCACCAAATGTTGCCACTTCAGTGGGACAAGGGCAGGTTATAAATATGAAGGCTTACATTATCCTTCTCTCCTCCCACCTCTACACCCAAGACTTTTCAAAGAGATGGATTATTTTAATTTCCCTTCCCTGTCANATATATAAAATAAGTAAGGACACAGTCCCACCAAAAATTCAGAGACCACTCACTCTACACCCTCAGCCAGCACAAATCGACTGGTTTGTGCTTAGCCAGCACCATGTATACAAACCATATTTAGAAAGGAAAAAAGACACAAAGAGCTTTAACATCTCAAGTTCTGTACAGAAGAAAAAATATAAAGCCTCTCAAGACTCATCAGCTCACTGTTTTTCTAAGCAACTTTCATGACACTTTCACTCTTCTATCCAATTTTTTTTTTTGGTTCTTACTCCACACTAGNTTAATCACCCTTCGTCCATTCAAAAATACCCCAATACATATGTCTTTTTGATGTATATTTGGATAACATCATAGTCTGGCTGAGGTATCATCTGTTTTCCAAAACACTGCCTTCTTTAGGATTAAATATTATCAGGATATTCAATACAAATCTGCCGCACAGATTTCCTTTGTTTTCTACTTTTTGGTCCCCACAGAGACCTATTACAATCCCACTCAGTCTGATGTGTTTCTCTAAATGTCTGACTCAACACCACTGAGCAGTGGATTCCACTAAAGTCTACCTTTTTTCTTTCTTTTTTTCTTTCTTTTTTCTCTCTTTTTTCTCTTTAAATTTTAAAATTGAATAAATTCAGTACTGTTGAAACCAAATAGATCCAAAGGCAAAAGCACCCAGTCTGAAACAAAGAAATCAGTGTCAGGTAGATATGGATGGATGGATGCACTTCTGTACACAGGATCTACTGAGGAGTTGTGAAAAATTGAGCCCAGTAACCTGGAAAAACAAGTTTCACCAAATGTTGCCACTTCAGTGGGACAAGGGCAGGTTATAAATATGAAGGCTTACATTATCCTTCTCTCCTCCCACCTCTACACCCAAGACTTTTCAAAGAGATGGATTATTTTAATTTCCCTTCCCTGTCAAATAAATAATAAAAAATAGGCCTAGTTTCCAAATTCCTTTATCTTACTAAACAGTTTCCTCAGGCATTTTCTTTGAAGAAAATTCCTGCATTACCCAGTCTTCACTTAACCAAAGTTTTATTATGTTTTTCTTTCCATCTGCTATTTATCTATTAGAAAATGCAACACTAAACTCCCCAAAAACAAAGAGCTCACATGGCTTAAATTTATTAATCTAAAAACTGCAATTCATGTTGCTTTGCCTGACCCCCACAGAAAAATAATTCACAAGACATTCACAAGGAACTGAGATATTCATTTCCAATGCACTTAAACTTTGATTTTGCAGCTCTTTATTTCCAGCTACATTAATTACTTGGCATTGAATGTTAATTGCTCTGCTGATGGATTAGGCTGAATTTGAAGATAAGGCAAAGAGACACGTATCGAGCACCACTTTCAGCTGTTTCCACACATGGGCACAGGTTCAGCATCAGTTTAGCTCAGGCTTTGTGATAATCCACATTTGACAAACCAAAGCAGGGCAGAAGCACAAGTCCTTATCTTGACAAGTGCCAGTATATTCACCAAGCTCTGAGCAAACAAACAGATTTAAAAAAAAATTATATATATATATATAAAATAAGTAAGGACACAGTCCCACCAAAAATTCAGAGACCACTCACTCTACACCCTCAGCCAGCACAAATCGACTGGTTTGTGCTTAGCCAGCACCATGTATACAAACCATATTTAGAAAGGAAAAAAGACACAAAGAGCTTTAACATCTCAAGTTCTGTACAGAAGAAAAAATATAAAGCCTCTCAAGACTCATCAGCTCACTGTTTTTCTAAGCAACTTTCATGACACTTTCACTCTTCTATCCAATTTTTTTTTTTGGTTCTTACTCCACACTAGACAAAAAAAACCCCCAAAACAACAAAATCCTACTCAAAAATTTAACCCTTACCCAAGACACTTGATGCCAAGCAGGGGGTCTACTCCAGGAAAACAGCTTTTCAACATTAGTGTTCCTTTACAGCTCCTAAAGAATGCTTGCACTGAGTGAAAAGAAAACTGCAGGCTGAGCTCAGGACTTAGCAGGGGCACACCAGTGCAAAAATGCCACCAGGGCTTGAGCTGAGAGGGCAATTAAGTACTCATTAGTAAAATAAAGCACAAAAGTGCTTTGACACTGCACCAGTCAGACCCAAGTTTGAGACCTTAAAACACAAATTACAACAAAGCAGAGATGGGAAGCACCACAGAGGTCTCAGGGTGATGTGTTAAGCGTGTAAATTGTTGCTTTCCCAGGTAAAATGATGACATAGATGTAGATGACATAGGTGACATAGTTTCATGATGACACAGAAAATCATGTGTGGGAGTGGGGCACAGAAACAGCACAGAAGGGATAAATATTTTAAAAACAAAGTCTCAGTTCATGTTGGGGGCTACTTCACCTTTGTGTTTCTGGCTCCCAACTGGAGCTGCACATCAGTACCTGAAACACAACTATGAGCAAAGGCAGTGGCCCTGAAATAATGCAGGTATATGAGCACAAAAACCCAGCCTCTGTGCACAGGAGTCACCTCTCCATGGCTCCAACAACCTGTGCCACTGCAGTTTTAGATAAAGAACCTGCCACTGCATTCTCCTCTCTTTCGGTGCTACAAATACCTTTATTTGTTTTGCACCATCACAAGTACCAAACTCAAAACATGAGCCTCAAATTAAGAATATATACTAAAAAATTCCTCCTCTACCTGTTTACTTAAAGAAAAGGAAAAATAAATGTAATTTTTGGAGAGTCAGGCTTAACAGGGTTAATCCCTGCAGCAGACAAGAGTAAAAAAATTATGTAAGGCACATTTTTCATCTATAGATATCACTGACCAAAATACAGAGGAAAAAAAACCCTTCTCTCCGTCTTCAGGAGATCACAAAATATTACTCAAGCAGGTGTATTTCCAAGACACACAAAGATGCTTCAGCTAGTGCCTTGCCTCTTGTTCCCTAATACATTTATCCTCTATGTCAGCTTTCACTGAAATTAACATTTCTGCCCAATGTCCTGATCTGTGGCTGCTGCGTGCTGGACCCTGAAATTAAGGCTCATTTCCTCAGCTAGAGTAATTTAATATTAAGCCTCCACAACAGATTCTGATGCTTCCCTGCTTGGCTCAGCGAGCACAAATCTCTCCCCAGGATTTTGTGAGGTTTCACCCCAAGCCTGACACAGCTGAAAGCGTTTGGAAAGCCCCAGGCTCCCTCTTTCCTGTCCAGCTTCTATGCTGAAAAGGATGGCCTCTAAGACCCCTTTGTAGACCTGTAAACAAACAATCCCTTTCATAATCATTTGACTCATTAAAAAAAAAACCAAAAAACCAAAAAACCACAAACAAATGCAGCCTGTAATAGGATATATTGCCTTACTCTTCCTTTGGTTGCATTAATTTTTCTGTCCCAAGATAGCAAGCAATTTGGCTGATGTCTAGATGAAGGGCACAAAAGTTCTCAGTCTCTGCACTCTTAGAAGTCACATCAGATCAGTCTCCCTTTTTTACTATTTATTTTACAGTCTCTGCTCTAGCTGTCTGCTCTGCTGCAGGACACCCGTTCACAGAAAAGTCACCTAAAAGTCTGCAGAGCAGATGCAGGAATATCCCAGTGCTTTTCCAGGCTTTGTAAATCAGCAGAGTTTAATCAAAAAATATTTTATGAAATGACAAGTACACCTCACAAGGCACTTACACCAGAGGCCCTTGCTCAAGGCACACACATGATGAATTGTTGGCTTTTTTTTTTCCAGCTTGGAACTTTTCCTTTAAGACACGTTCTTTTGTGTTGATCAGATTTGACTGTGTTAGATTAGCAAACAGCAGTAATTTGTTTAGCAATCATCTCCTAAATTTCGCCTTAGCTTGTGTCAACATGGCACCATACATAATTCAGGGATATTTTTGTACCCTAACGTATCTTGGACAGCAGTCCTTAACATTACATTATTTGATTCTACGTTCTAGGAATAATCTTCAGATTTTTTTGCCACCTTTGCCCTTTTTCCATCTCATATGCAGAGACAAAGGAGGTGAGGAAGACTAAGATCCATAAAGACATTGATTACAAAGAGCAGGAGATGAAGGCCACTGTTTCCTAACACAGGAAAGGGACACTGCTCAAGTCAGGGATACAAGTAGAGAAAATACTCACTTTGGTGCAAAAACATGTAATTTCAAGAACCATTTAATGTTATTTTACAGCAGCTGTCTAAATTGTATTCTTGGTTATTTAGTGATGTCGGTTCAGAATTATTGCATGATTTTATGTGTTCCCCACAGCCTCAGCAAGCACTATGTTACATTTCTGCTAAATGTAACAGTGAAGAAATCACAGCTGCATCCTACTAACCTTGAAGAATCAGATAATGGCTAGGAGTCCTTAGAAATCTCACCCTCAGCTCTGGTTGCTTCCACTTATCCAAGGACGTGTGCTGCTTTTTTCATCTGGGGCTCCTGAGTTCTAACACAACCCCTGGAAAACATTCCCCACCTCCTGCTAAGCCCTAGGTGACAAGAGTTAGGGATTAAAATTTCTCATCTTCAAGTGGCACTGCAAGATAATGAGGACATCAGAAACAGGCATTGAGACAAAACAGCCCATGGCACACCCATGACCACATAGTATTTGCTATACTGCTTTAATAAAGCCAACATGCAGCATAGAAAACCATCTTAAATTATATCATCCATACTGAAATGGATGGGTTTTGGTCAAAAAACGATTTTAAGGCATCCAGTGTTGCTGCACACTGGCAGCAGGGTTTCTCTGTGTCAGGAGAGGCACTGAAGTCACCGCGTCAGGCTCAGCATCACTATTTCTACAGCAAGGCCAACACACCTTGGGTGTGTTTTTACAATCTGGAGTACCTTGCTAAGGGATGGAGTAACCTTTGCATCAGCCCATCAGTTACATACAAATGAAATGTGCCACAAAGAGCAGGAATTTTAAGGTGCAGGAATTCCCACTGCTGTAGGAACACTCCCCACCACACATCACCCCATGCAGTAATTTTCTATTAAATGTATTGTTAAAATATCAGGCTAAAGCACCTCTGATGTGAAGACTGAGGTTCATTCCTGCTCAGAATACCTGCAAGCTCCAAGAATTTCACAGCTATTGTGATCCATCCTACTACAGTATCATGTGCGCTTCTGGTAGGTGACAGGCAGAAGCAGAGAAATAGAGAAGAAAGAGGAGCCAAACCTAAATGTAGATGGGAGTTTGCTTTTTGTGGGGGCTGTTTTTTTTTTTTTTTCAAAACAGTGTTAGCAAACAAAACACCATGCTCTAATTACCACTGTCAGCACACAGAACACCACCTATCCACGACAGGTTTGCGTGCAAAATGCACACCCTTCGTGTTCCATCACCTCCTTCTTCCACATGGAGAGCAGACCAAATCTGTGGCTGAAGCAAAAATGCAAAGCAAGTCTTTAAGCATTCACACCTGTGATTGAAGACACTGGCAACAACAGATACGGGCACCACACAGAAGCCAAAGAAGAGCAGTATCAGCCTTCTGCCAGTCACTCAAACCGGCATTTCTCAAAAAAAATCCTCACTGACTGCATTTATAGCTTATTTGCAAATGCTTTTTCCACCTCATATACAGGCACAGGTGCGTTAAGCATGGAAACTTATCAATACAGATGTACCTGTCACCTCAGCCACCCACCTGTGACACTTTTAAAACCATTTCCTCCAATTTCTCATGAAAATAAGACACAGAAGAGAAGCCAAATGCCAAGCCTTCCACATGCAATGTCACTGTTTGGTGGTAATTCTTCCTGCACCTTGAAACAGCCTAGAAGTTAAACCTGTTTTACCTTTCATTATAGGCACAAATTCCTTGGTGTGCTCTACTACTCAACTGAACAGTATGTAAGCCTTTCACCACTAAAATATTTCTTAATACCAGGAAACACAACCAAGACCACGAATCCTTCTTCTAAGGGTACTAACAGCAACAAAAAACCACAGTATTCATTACATGTTTTTATTTAAATATCTGAATATTGCTATATAGATCAATACAGTTGTTTAGATTTGTGGTCTGCTTTTTAATTTCCACCAGACAAGAGTGCCTACCCAGCCCATCCCCTGCAGACAGCACCAGCCAAGCTGTTCCAGCTCTCTGGAACTGGTTTTCCATGACAAGATACAATGATTAGGAGGGAAAAAAGCTGGAAACTGGAACAACATCATCTGAAAGCTGATACTCCAGCCAATATCCCACGACTATCACAGCTGTACCCCAGAAGACACTTCCAGGCTGGGTGCACCAATCTTTTAAATTATGCCACCAAGGCTCCCAAAAAATCTTTAAGTGGCATTTTTCCCACAAAAGCAAATTATTCACCTGAAATCATTTTAATACAGCAGCACAAGATCAGTAAAATTTCCCTTTTGAATAGCTGAGACTGTTGGAAACCTCACTTGGAAATTAAACATCTAGGGTAAATAAAGAGCATTTTTTGCAAAAATCTGCAATGAGTTTCAAGTGGGAGCTTGCCAGAAACCATCAAAAGAAGAAAAGAAATATAATAAATCTATCATAAAGGGCATGCTTGCAAACAAAACGACACCACAGGAAGCTGGATGACCACCTGAAAGCAGGCTTGGCTATGGTGTGAACAAGGACTGACAGCTGGAGTCTTCTCAGACATTACAGAATATTTTCAATTAAAGTTTCTAATTCATACTGAGCATCCAAAAGTGAGTCCACGCAAGCAAAGCAACCCGGTTTTTGCTTTCTATCTCAGACACATGTATAAAAAAGTTCAAAAGTATTACTGCCTTTAAAGTCTTCGGTCCTGTTGACCATCAGAGGCTGTACAGCTCAGTGATTATTCTGACAACTTATTTATCTTTACAAAAATACTTCAATGTCTCATCATTCAAACATTTCAAAGTGAAGTTACCCTAGATAATAAGGCCATTTTTAGAATTGTCTTTATGCACTTAATTACATTTTTTTTTAATCCAAAACCCTGACACGTGATGGAAAGAAACCAATCTAGGGAATACAATTTGGTAACAGGAATGAGATGTACGAACACATTATGAGAAAATGACAGGCAGCAAGATGCTGGACAAATGGATAAATCTGCAAGTGAATGAACATTTACAGTCACTAGAGAAAAATCAGAACAAATCCAGGATCAGCACGGTGCCTGAAATCTATTAGCCAGAAAAACCAAGAGAACCCACCTCGAACTCCACACCTGCTCATGCTGGGAACCATCCCAGGCACATTTCGGTGATTCTGAACCCAAAACCACAATTTCACAGAGAACACTGAATTGCAGGGACAAAATCTACAACCACCAAGGAAGAGCACTGTAAGTGGAATGTGCAGGCCTCACTCATCTTAAAGTCCTCTGCTTCAGTGAAGCACTGCCTCAGTCCCATAGGATAAATGTGTTTTAGACATGTACAACAACCCCCAGCCTCCCACAGCAGCTGCACAATGAATGCCAAGTTACCCTAAAATGCCATTTTAAGAGTAAAAGACCCGTTTCCCCTCAGCCAGGGAAAAAGCAAAATCTGTCCCACACTCAGCAGAGGAACATGGATTTGGTGCTGAAATACAGAGAATTACAGAGCTGAAATACAGAGAAAACCTGAAATACAGAGAATTATGGAGCTGAAATACAGAGAAAATCAAGCTATCACCCTGGGAAGGGGTGATGCTTTTAAAGCTAAAGTTTTTAAGGAGGACCAGGGTCCTCATAAAACTCCAGGTGTTTGTTACGGCAGCAACACAAACTCATCACCGTGGAGTTCCTCCTCAGAACTCACAGAGCTCACTTTGCCGAGCTCTCACACCATCATAGGTCATTCCTTAAAA
>VXAC01004736.1:18588-42958 GCA_013399225.1 Rhipidura dahli | reverse complement strand
CAGCCGAGTCGCCCAATCACAGCACTCCGCGGCGCCGGCAGCCAATGGCGACCGCTGCCCCGCCCGGCGCGCTGAGGGCGCGCGGGGCGCGCTTCCGCCCGGCGCGGTGGCCGGAAGGTGATGTGGCGGAGCGCGGCGCGATGGTAAGCGCGGGGCCTGCCTCGGCCCTGCCTTCTCCTCACCGGGTCCTGCCCGCTCCCTCCGGCCCCGCCGGCCCTGCACGGTGCCCAGCGGCGCCTCCCGCCCCAGGCAGCGCCTTCAGAGGCCGCTCGACGTCGCTGGCGGCGGTGTGCGGGAGCGGGGCCGCCCCGAGGGTTTGGTGGGAGTAGCGCGGGGAGGATTTGAGTCACGGGTTTGGTGAGGAGGAAGGGATCAGTTTTGTGTCTGTACGGGGCTATCCCGAGCCCCCGCGGGGCAGCAGCCGCGGCGAGGTCGGTCAGGAGGTGGGCTTGGCTCTCGCGGCCTCGTGACGTCATAAGTGCGCGGCGTGACGTCATTGTGGTGTTATATGACGTCACGTTCCTCGAGCAGTGCGCTGAGCCGTGCCATTGGCTGCTTTTCTCGGTTTTCTGGGGCGTCACCAGAGGCCCAGGTCCATTTACTCATGAAAACTGTATCGATTATATATAAAACCACTTATTTTATGTAGATACATAAAATTATTTTTTATATTTATGAACTTCAAATTTATAAAAAATATATGTATCTAAAACATATACAATTTTTAAGGATATGGAAACATATGTAACATAATTTAGCATATAAATACATATTTATAAGTGTGTTCATAGTTATATAAATAACCTAAATCGTGCAAATACATAAAAAATAGGTAAGTACATGTGGAATATAATATCTGTGCTTATATATGAGTTTTTTATGTGCTTAGTAAGTATATATGGATACAAAGACATTTATATAGATATTTATAGGGTTATGCAAATGTATAATTGTTTATTTTTAAAGCTGTGTGTTATATATTACCAATATACATTTTCCTATAAATCATACACACAAAGAGTGTATATATATAAAAAAATATAAGATATGTGTGTGCATAAATATATATGCATTTTATGTGGAGTTGGTTTAAAGGCACATTTTTATTTATTTTTATGTATTCTGCCCCTTCTTTCAGTCTCCACGGGTAATACAAAAGAAAGCTTTGCATTTGTGTCAGAATTAATTATGTCTGAACAGTGAAATACTTCTTCTTAGTCCAAGTTTATACGTTACATGTTTATATTATAAATGTTTGTATGAGCAGGGCAGGTACATGAATTTAAAATTAAAGGAATAACTGAGTTAACATAAGTTTTTCCTGTACAGAATTTGAGTCTGCCCATAACTTCATCACAGAGTTTGTTTTACAATGGGAATTTTTAGCTTTTTCCTAAAAGCCACAGCATGGTTTGGGTTGGAAGGGAGCTTTAAAGATCACCTGGACCCTCCCCTCCCATGAGCATTGACAGGTTGTCCATCACTGTGTGGATTCTGTGCAGCTTCCCTGGAATATTGCTGTGTTTCCTGTGTATTTACATAAAAGATCAGTATCTCTTGAACTTGGTTACAGCTTAGCTCAGAAAAGGGTTCCCAGGCTCCAGATCTTGTCACCAGCAGGAAATTGCTGGGAGTTGCTCACCTGAGCACTCCTTGGCAGGTCTTTTAGATGAACCTGCTCCAGTCTGTGGCTCCAAGCAGAAAACAAAGGGTTTTTTTATGATAAAAAGGCATAAATTATCTCAGGAGATCTGAAACACAGAAAGCAAGAGATCTCTAATCAGCATCATGGAAAGGTGAATATTGAGAATTACAGCAGCATCTGTTCTTTATTATACCTAAAAGGGTTTGAGGTGGTAGTAAAAGGAAGAGGTCTCGGTGAGACATGGGTGTTGCTTAATGTAAAGATTAAACACAACTAATTACTCAAGAATATTGTTTATATTTTATAAGTTACTTATAAGAAATATATGAGAATAACTTAAAAAGAAAGCTGATGTTTATATCTAAAAAGATTATGGCACGTGTGTGACGTTCTGTAAGGATTATCTTATCCACTTGTCCATGTTCCTTGCCAGAGGTTACTTTGTGTGCTTCAAGGACCCTGAAGCAAGAGACTCTTCTAAGGATGGTTTGCTCATGGTTTTATGTTGAAGGAGGGGAAAATGAGGTTCTTCAGCATTATTGTGATGTTTGAACTTCCTCGAGAGAGCAACAACCCATGTGGCACATCCAGGACTTGGGGTACTCCATGATGCCACTTGTGGTGTCATGGCATTTCAGGGAAAATAAAGATAATTTTGAGCTCACATTTGACTGTGAGACAGGAAACAGCTGCTGTCTGTGTGTTGTGAAATGGAGGAGATTAGAGCTACACCTCCAATTTATTCTCCCTTGTCCAGAGAACAGGAGCTGCAGTTCTGGCCAAGCAGCAGCACTTGGAAAAGCACAGTTTTCTGAAGCATGATTTCCATAGGAGTTTATGCCTTGGAAACTTTTCATCCCATTGTTTCCTGGGCTTCCTTACCACATCCTTGCTAAGCAGGTGAAAACTTGTGCAGGGTGAATGGCCAGTTGCTGCCAAACAGAAAAAAAAATACTATGTATATATGTAAGCTGACTTTTACCTGTCTTTTCCTTTAAGCAGAAATTGTGGTTTGTTTTTTTTTTCGTCTTCACTGCCAGCAGATAGGAAAAAACCTCACTATGTTGACTTAAAGCAAAACCCTCACTGTTATAAATTAAAAAAACAGCTATGGAAGCCAGTAGAAACTTCTCGATGGATTCTAAACTTACTGGAAGTGGAAGGGATGCAGCAGTGACACAGCTCCCTCATTTATTTAGGAGCAGAATATGTATTGTTTGCCCTGCCAGCTTTTGTAAAATCTGAAAGCTTGACAGTAATTTTCCTAGTGGGTTTAAAAAGGAGGGAAAGAGAGAAGAAGCCAGAGGCAACAGTAAAGTTAATGGTGAGCCTCTCACCTCCTGAAAGGGTGGTCCTCACTTACCTTCATAGCAGAAATGAGAAGTTACAGTCAGATGAAATTTGGTGATGGAGAAAATCTAAAAGAGTTGCAGAAAACTTGATAAAAATGGCTTCTTCACCCTCAGTGTCTTGTTGGGGCTGATCCTGGCCCCAAATTGCTACCCAAAATTGATTTGGGAACTTTCCACTAGGACAAACATTTCTGTCACAGTCGTTGTTACTGTCTTAGTGTGGTGTTTATAGAAGGAAGGGGAATTGCTCATAGAGCCAATTGTAAAAACATTCATTAGTAAATATTATTTTAAACCAAGCTGTCAGATATAAACATACCAGAACCCAAGACACTGCTCTGAAAAAAGAGCTTTCAGGAGTCTTGAAGTACAAAGTTTTGTGTGTTTTTTATTCAAAATTAGAAGAAGGAATCAGTCTTGATGCAGATTTGCTAACAGCTTTGTTTTTATCATGGCCTAAAGGTACACAGGTTTAAAAACATCTCCTCATTCATCTTACAGTCTGAAGTGTCTTTGTATTGGGAATTTACTTCACTTGAAGGGTTCAGTGTGGATACTTCTATCATCTTAGAGGATGATGTGAAAATATATTGTCTGTGGTTATTGAACTGAGGAAATTATTCTGTCTCTTTTTGGAAGAGTAAGATGCAATGAGTGTACTCCAACAGATTTACCCAGAACAACACTGGTTGTGAGAAACCATTTCTTTGCTGAGTGCCATAAAAAAGTGAATGCCACAATTTAAATTTTTGGTTACCTGCAGCACAAGACACCACACACATTGATTGTAATAGCTGCAGCACTGGATGTATTTTTCTGCTAATGTACAGAGCTGGGTATTCAAGCTCAACCAAAGTTTTGAATTTTCAACCTTCTGACTGTGGAAACAAAGTGGGAACAGCTGTGAAAAATACTACCTGTCTTCCAGATGCTAAATATTCAAACCATGCACCTGAACTCTGCTAAACAAGAGACTTGCAGGGGTGCTGTGGTCCTGCCCAGGGCCATGGGATGTGACAGACTTAGCAGAACCTGTCATTATTTCTTGACTAAATATATTTTTTCCTGACAACAGGATTATTTGTTTTTCATGTTTGACAGAGATGGTCAAACTATTAATGAACAAAAAAAAAATTTTGGTAAATAGTATACATAAAATATTTACAGTTCTGCTTTGTAATTCTTAAGTAAATTAAAATAGTTTTTGAGAACTTAGACTTTTTACATGCTGTTTTTATTACTGTAAGGATATCACCTGATTCAAAGTGTGCTTTAGTATGACTCTTTACCTCTTCCATTCACACATAGAGGTTTTACTGGTTTTTAAGTTTCAGTAGTAGAATTTGTGGTGAACTAAGCAGTGTGGTGTGCAACTTCAGAAGGGAGAGTTACTTTAAAAAAAGGCATTATTTAAAATATTGCTTTTATCTTATGGGGGAAGACAGCAGAGGAAAAATATCTTTGTAAAATTTATAATCTACACACAGGATCTGGAGGACAAGGTATTATAATATTTTACTGACATATACACCATAATTCTGTGTTTGTTTAGTAAATATGTGGACATGCACACCTTTGTGACCCTGGCCAAAGACTTTAATACTCACTTTGGTTTTTATTTTAAGACACTTTGGTGAAATGCAGCATCTGCTAGCTGCTTACAGCAAAAGTTCAGTTTTCAAACTAGGTATTGGAACAAAGAGGAAGGAATTCAAGCAGGTCTGAAACTTCAGCTTCATCACTTTGAGGTGTCTTTTCACTTCTGGTCTGTGGATTTGAATTGCAGTAAAAATCCTAAATGTGTTAAAGTCAAGTGAGCTTTTTTATAGGAGAGGGCAACGTTGTCCATATGTTTAAGTAATTGTTTAATTGTTTGAGGAGATTGGTTGTGTTTTAAATAGATACATTAGTCATCAGTTGAGTGCAAAAGCATACGTGTTAGTTGTACTTGCCATTTAAACTTGACAATGTGCTTTTCTAGGAAATTACTCGGGAAAAGATTCCCTATTTCTCTGTTCAAGCCTTAGCCTACATTTTACAAGTGCAAAAATACATATTTTAGACAGAAATCTGTGAATGAATGTTAAATATTGTACCTAAATTCTTTGGAAACTAAATGCTGAGGAGAACATGCTGTAAACCCAAGGTAAAAAGCCCAATTTAGGGTGGAACAACTGCATCTGGCTGGTATTTGGATACTTACTAGCACCCCTTGCTTACTTTTGTTGTGTACTTTTGCCAGTAATCGCTTCAAACTTAACTAATTTGCACTTTTCTGTCATTTTTTTATAGTGTTAATTAGCGTGTCTCTTTCACAAATCTTTGTTTTCCATTCATTTTGATCAGATTGCATTTGGCAGCAGTGGGGATTTTTTTTTTTTTTAAATACATTGGAAAATAATACAACTAGATGGCATGTTTTAATTAGTTTTAGCAGTTGCTTTGACATTCAGGAAGGGAGTAGTACTACATGATTTATGTCTTACTATTTTTTTTTATATTGTACTCCTAAAAATTTGATTGTTACGGACAAAATAAGAATTGCAGGGCCTAATAGAGACCCTAGATAATAAGTATTTTCTCTTTCAGCTTTGTAAGGACCTCTTCATTAAAATTTCATAGCTTAATTTCATTTTTCTGTGATGAAATTTTTAACAGCCCTTGCTTAACTGAAGTTCGACTGCTGTGGGTAAGCTCTTGCTCATATTTCAGTATGAGAAACCCAGTTGTTCAGCTGCCTATCCATATTTGTTTCTTTGGCTCCAGAAAACATAATCATCCATCACTTTTATTATATTGGGGAGAGAAAAAAGAAACCAAAACCATTCTAGAAAGACTAAATATTCTGCAGTGTATTACACAAATTAAGTTATACTTTCTTTAAAATATTCCAGTTACTTTTCTGTGTTTGCCAATAATATTGGTTATTATAATAGTAACCACAGGACAAAGTTTTGCAACTTGCTGGCACTACGATGGCCTCTCCTTTTATAGCACAGGTGGATGAAACCATCATGGTCACGCTACAATCAGAGATAAAATAATCATTTTGTAAATACTTAAAGTCTGTGGAAGGTTGAGCTTTGGTTTCGGTGCTAAGTCTGCTGAGATAAACTCAGAGAGCTTTTGTTTTAGGCCAAACCCACCCAAGAGGACAACAGCATGGGGTTTATGTTCTCCTCCTGCATGCTTTATTTCCCGTGGAACCATGATACCAGGTGGTTTACTTTAAACAGAAGTGTATGAGGCAAGGGGAAAGGTCCTTTATGACATGCAGAGTTGCATCAAAACCTAGGGTGTGATTTATTACAGTGCTGCCCAAGGGTTGCATCAGCAAGTGGTTTGTGACTGTGGTGCTGTCTGCAAGGACAGGGAACAGAACCACGTCGGAAGCAGAGAATGTCAGGGTGATGGAATGAATGAAAACTGCAGAGGTGGATAAATGACAGTGTTTTGTCTATGGTTGTTGTTGTCAGTGCAGGAAGTTGTTTAGAATTAGTGCATCCATTGTGGCTGTTTCTGCACATTGAATTAATTCTCTTGTGAAGTGCAAGAGCTGTTGATAACCAGAACTCTGAGCTGCTGCTTTTTTTTTTTTCTTCCCTTCTGCCCAAGTGTAGTAAATTTGATGCTGAGGGACAACATTGTGGTTAACAGGAACTGTGTAATTGTGATGATTTCTTGTCACAGCCACATAGGTAACTTTTAACTTCAACACTTACTAAAGTTGAATAAACTTCAGTTTGTACTCGGATGGGAGTACATTCAGACATCCCTAGCTGTACTACTTGATTTCCAACTACTGTATATCCCAGTGAGTATTTTTTCTAGTACAAGTCACTGCTGCTAATCCCAGCATAATAAAACTTTCAAGAGTATTAATTCTTTATGGTTTATTATATGGAGTTTTTACTGAGATATGTTATGATCAGGAAACAATATTGAGGCTTTTTTTAAAGGCCTGGTTTGGGGAAGGATTTGAAACAGCCTTTGGCATGTAGCCCTCAGAACTGAGGTCCATGGTCTTAAATTTCCAAAAACATTGGAAAAAACATGGCTCTTGCAAGTTCAGGTGAATACAATCCCTTGTTAGTGCTGCAGGTGATGTGGTGGTGCTCCACATAGGAGGGGACACGAGGGGAGTGACACAGAATGGAACGGCTGAGGTGTTCCCGCTGTGTTAGAAATGCACAAAATGCACATGTAGAAAATTTCAGCCCCTGAAATTAAACCTTGCATTGTCTAAAACCAGAATAAAATGACAGTGCTGGTTCTTTCTGGTGTTGCAGTGTAAGTCTTGGGAAGTTGGTTGTCATTTCAGCCTTGTGGGGACACAGTCGAAGAGACAGCACCAGTTTCTCCATGTGCTGAGATCTCTTTGTAGTGGGAATGAGGCTCACAGCACTTACCTTAAGCCAGTCAACACAAGTCAAACACTGCAATTAATACGTTTGTATTAGAGGAGCTCAGTCTAAACAAATGAACAGCAGTGCATCTATGTTGTCCAAGTAGCTTAGTATGTGAATGCAGTGTTTTTAGAAAGGATTCTGAGCAATGTACAACTCTTGCAGCAGCTTTTAATTTCATCTGTTGGAGCAGCCAGATGTAAGTTGCTGCTTTCTGTGAATTCAGCTGGGCCATGAGAATTACTTCAGATGTGAAGAGTGAGGCCATCTAATTCAGGAATAAATTCTCATTTCCAGTTTGAAACAGTAAGCAAATTTTGGAATGCTCACATCTGTGCTTTCAAAGTGGCTGTGCAGATAAACACGTCATTGAGATCACGTTTTGGTGCAGGGGCAGATGCGAGCACAGCAACGCATGGCTGGGGGAACACATGGAGACCCCAACAAAGAGCAATTATATACGATTATATACTGCCCCAGTTGATTGACTGATAGCACATTTCATGAGTATACGTTTACAGCCCCTGCTTAAGAGGAAGCAAGTGTGCCCTTCTGCCACTTTACAGTGTTGGAGCGCCCGGTGCCGCCTCGGGAAGCAGCTGCAGGAATTCATGGGAACAGGTCTGTGGCAGGCGCGGGGCTGTGAGCTGTCAGAGCAGCTGTCTGTCCCGCAGGACTGATCGAATTAATCAGTTGATAGGCAGTATCTGGCTGTGCTGAGAGGCAGCCGCTCCTGGATCCGGCCCCGCCGCGTTCCTAGACCCGCAGGAGCCAGGGGGAATTGAGACTTGCCCGGTTTCTGCAGTTGGCAGAAACTTTTGCTGAGCACAAAGGCTGCAGAGTCTGCTGCTAGAGGGATGGCAGCACGGTGTCCTTTGTGAGGAGTCTGTCCATTATTTGTGGCGTGGTGGGACAGAAGGGGTGGCTAGCTGAGCTAAAATGCTAAATTTAATACAGTGTAGCAAAGGCTGTGGTGCTGGAGGAAACCAAGCAGCCTCACATTTGGGACATGAGGACTGGCTGGCTTTGGGTGTGGGATCACTGCTGCCTCATCAGAGAAAGGATGGGTTTCAGGGGTGCTGGAATGTCCTATACAGGGTGCAGAGTCAGAGCATCTCTGTGATGATGCTTCTTAACAGAGCGGCCTGTTAAGTTAGATACTGAAATTACATTAGATTGCTAACCCTGCCTAAAGCATGTATTCACACAGGCAGCTCTGTGCATGTTCCAGAGTCCATGTGATCAATGGAGACTTAAAAATAAGTTGAAGTTTTTTATTTTGTTTCACTGTTTTTGATTCTGGGTGGGTTTTGGTCACAAGGTTTTTGATCTCTGTATCGGAACACTTATGTGTGTTCCAATGGCTTTCCTTCTGCTACAGCTTCTTGTTTTTCTCTCCCAGTTTCCTGTTAGTGCCATACTGAACTAGAATACTGTGACTTTCTTTTATCATTCTCCTTAGCTGTGTAGAGAAATTTAATGATTGGAGCTTCAAAACATTATAATTTCATGACATAGGAAGAAAGCATGTGTGCATCGACAGGGTTGTGCCTCAGGCTGTGTGGAAATTAAGGCTCTGATGTGCCCTAAAATATGATTGAAGACAGCAATGTAATATCCCTTCCTAAGTGCTAAATATTTACCTTTAATTAAATACCACTACTCAGCCAGCTGGGTTGAGTAGTGGGAACACAGGAGACAAAAGTTCATCAGAATTCCAGAACGAAGAGGGAATTTACTGCATTTGCTTTGACTTTTTTTTTTTTTTTGAGCTCACGCTAAATCAGATTTGCAAATGAGGGTAGCAGAGTGAAGGTAAAATGAAGCTTTCTGAAGTAAGCAAGTGCCTCTTATATCAACTGGTGCTGTTAAGCTGGCCCAAATGTCACTTGAGATACTTAAGAGAAACCCCAAAACTGTAAAAAAAGGCTTAATAAAAGGCTTATGAGATGCAGTTTTGCCTATTACTAATACTCCAGACCTTAGTAAGTAGCTGAACATTGCAGCAGTTTCTCAAGAATTGTCTCTTATTACTGCCACTAGGCTGATTAGTGTTGGCTATCAAACAGTAGAACTTGACTTCTCAATCCTAAGGCAGTTCATCAATTTCTTCAGAATTTAGCATGTAATTAGCAATTCTGAAAGTGTATCTGCAATAAAAATGTTTTCAATTTAAAATTGGAATGGGATTTGAAAATAAAAGTAATCAGTTATCAAGGTTCAGATGGGCTTAATTGTATACATTTCTACAAATCTGTTTAATTTGGCCTGTAGCCTTTACAAAGTGGTATATTAACAAACCTACACGTTCCATGTTATTTTCTGCCTTGGCTACTACTGGTTTACTTCCCAATCAGTCCTCACCTCCACCTTCACTGCGACCACCAAATTCCATTTGATGCAAAAGTTTTCTGGCTCAAGGCTGTTAAAAGTTTCCTTTTTGGTGTTGATGGGTGTTGTCTAAGGGCTCACCCATTTTAGAGATTTAATTCCTTGTTTTCCTGATTTTCTTCCACAGTCTGCCATCTTCAACTTCCAGAGTCTGCTGACTGTGATCCTGCTGCTCATCTGTACCTGTGCCTACATCAGATCCTTGACTCCCAGCTTACTGGACAAGAACAAAACCGGGTATGTGGTCTGATCACTTCCAGCACACACAAGCTGTGTGGTTTCAACTGTGGCCTTTCAGCATCTCCTGATGAAGTGTGATAGTGCAGATCCTGCTTTGAAAATTTTCTCTCTTTAAAGATAAAAATCTTAATTTTGTACCTAACAATAGAGTGCAATGAGGTTTTGGCAAGCACTTAGTTGCAATTTTATTTAAAGAATTTATTAGCTAACTAACCTTGCTAATACTGCATTATTAATCTTGTAGATTTGTAGCTTTGTAGTTCAGTGCTTATTAGAGATAAAGAAATGAGAGACAGAAGTAAAACATTCTCCTACATGTGGCTATTGTTGCAGTGATTTACTTTTGATTCCTAGGGTAAGAAATCAGCAGAAACTGGCTTTTTGTTTGTTCTCAAGATGGGTGTTTTGGAGATACAAGTTTGAAACACAGCTTTAGCAATAATCTAACTAAAAGAAAACTAAGAATAACTTTTAAAATAAGCAATACAGTCCTCTTGTGTGGTCTGTTTAAATCATGGTTTTGTATTCTCTAAGGTGAAGGAATTTCTAGAAGAGTTTTTGAAGTCTTCTACGAACCTAAGCGGTTTTTTTATCATATGGATGCTAGCTGTGATCAGCAGAACCGTAATTTAAATGTAGTGGGTTTAGAGTGACCATTGGGCACTTTTGATACAGAAATCTCTGTGCTGTCCACAGGATGTCAGTAATGCTGTCACCTAAGGTTAGTGCAAAGGAGATTATATTTGTAGAAGCAGGAGGTAGTTCCAGGTGGACAAACAAACAGGCTTTTGGATGCTGGGTGTTTGACTTGTACACTTTTTCCATTAGGTCATTTCCTGTCAAATATTCTTCCCTAAATGTCTTCCATCACTTCTGCATCTAAATTCATAAGTGTCCAGTTTTAAGTAGACTCCTGTGACCAAGAACCCTGCGTATTTAACATCTTCTGAAAACCTTCATTGTAATTAACCTCTGAAGTTGCTGTTTTATTATCCAGGTTTTTTTAATTTTAGCAGTGTAAGATACCCAAAGTCTGCCAGGTTTTTGGTTTTTTTAAATTTGGAGTTGTAACATGAAAACACTTGTGTCCTTTTATTTGAGGCCATGAAATTGCCACTGACAGGAGAGGTTTCTTTTCATGGAAGATGGAAAGATAGGATGACTTCATGAAGGACAGGGAGTGGGGGGATGAGGAGAGTTTGGGTGTCTGCTGGTGGAAGATAACACAATAGTCAATGAGGTACACACAGTAAGAAGTAAGAATGTTTATTTTACTGATTAAAATTTTAGTGCTGTTCTTGGCAAGGAGTATTTCCTTTAATCTGGAGCTACTCTGTTTATTCTTGAGGCAAATCTGTCTGGAGTACAATAGAACTCTCTTCATAAAATGTTTTCAAAGGGTGCTGACACTGTGGAGGAGTTGGGTGTTTGATGTGTAGGTTTGTATTTATATAGATGTAGGACATACCATTTTGTTTTATACATATATATATTTGTAGACTACTTTGTACTGAAGAACAAAACCTTGGCCTGGAAGCAATGAAATTTGTTTCCTGTATGGTGGATGTTTACATGGAGCTCATATGGTGCTAAACCCCTGTCCCTCCCTTCTAACATACTCCATGCTCCGATGGAAATATCTGGACAGATGGGATAAAACAAATTCTAGTGATACCTCAGTTTGCCAGAGAGATGCCCTTACCTTGTCATTCCTGCTCCAAATTAAAGGCATAAAAAAGTAGCAATAAAATACTAAAGCGACAGAGAAGAGTAATGTTAATAGTTACTCGCTGTGTTTCTAAGTGAGTGGTAACTTAAGTGAGGATTTGGGTCTGTTGATAATAAGTGGAAAAACATATTTCTGTTGGTTGAGAGACAGCATTGCAAAGTGATGTCACCCATCCTCATAACCCTGTATTTCCTCCCTTTCATTTCTGCCAGAGTGTGTCTTTTCCTACCAAGCCAAACAGAACTTTAAACCTTCATTTTCCCTGAGTGTTTCCATGTGCTTGGTCCTGAGCAGCAGTGTTAAAGGCTGGGAAAGCAAGTGGAGATTTACTGTCTCATGCTAACTAGAGGAGAATGTGCACCACAACATAATTCTCTCCTCCCTGCTAACCAGAAAGATGTGTTAGCTTATGTGCAGCAGAGATCCCCTTTGATTTTCCATCAGCAGTGCAGTGGGGATGTCTCACACTCCCTCCTGCAGTGGCACTCAACTTGGCCTGGTGAACATGTGGCATGTTGCAGCACACCCAGCCTTAGCAGTCGTAGTCTAAGGCCCCACCAACTCCTCTTCATCTTGAGAGGTGTCATTTATTTGGGTTTTTTTGTTCTCCAGATAACCACCACACTTTCAATGATGAGGGCTTTTAGCATTTAAACCTGCGAGCCAGGAATATGCAGCAGGTCGTGCACATTTGGGCTGTGGCTGCCAGGAAGCAGCAGGGATCCCAGCCAGACCCACACCTTCACCTGCATCCAAACAAGGGTGGAGAGGAACATAAAGGGCAGAGAAGGAATAGTGCAATTACACTGAGCAGTTGCTGCAGGAGGGATTTTTTTGGAGCAGCGTTATTCAAGGCAGCATCACTTCTGTAATGAGCAAACAGGTTTTGACTTGAAGAGGTGTATGTTGTGGACCTGGGATGAACAGGAGAAAACAGGGGAGCAGGAGGTGTGCGCAGGCTTTACCTCCAGTGAGAGCTCCCCAGTTCTTCCAGAAGATACATTACAGCTTCTTAGAAGGTTCAGAATTCATTTTCCTTCTGCTCAGCAGCAGCTTATGTGGAGAAACAGAGGTACTGAGTTGTTCCAGTAGCAAAAAAGCCTCTTAAAAAGTGTTCTGGTGTCATCATGGGAAGGCTGGTCAATCCTCAAGTCAGTGGCTTCAGATTCATAAATTGTTAATTGCAGTTGTTAAGGGCAGTTGGTGAGACCCATGCTCTATTTGATACCTGAAATATAGGAATATTTCTCTTTTCACCAAGGGGAGCTTTTTAGGGCAGTGTGCAGTAATGGCTTCACATTGGTCAAGAAATCCCTGAGAAGACAAAAAAATACCCTTGCTGAGATTGTGAGGCAAATTCAACAGACTTTCAGGCTGCCTGAAGGGGTTAGTACTCTTTTCTCCATGCAAGATTCTTCAAAAGTATATGAACAGGATGGTAATGTTTTATTTCTTGGAGCTCCTGGGTAAGCTTTTGAGAGATGGCAACATGAGAAGCAGGGCTGTGGAAGTTTTCCTGTTGCCTTTGCAGCATGCAGTCTGTAAATTCTTGTTTTACAGAGGATGAACCACAGTTTTGAGAGCCTGAGGTGCCATCAACGCAGTACTTCAGGGCTGTGTATTTTGCTCTCTGAGATTTACACGTGAATGCCGTTCTACCTGCATGCACAGATGTCTTCAGGTTACTGTATTGTGTGACCTCTAAGCATGGAAAAGTGTGGTGGTCTATTTGCAGGGATTATTACTGCTGCTTGTGGAGCTGCATAAAAGCAGAAAGAAAAGAGCTTTGGCTTTACAGAAATATAGTCACACCCAAATATGTATGTGTGTATATATACATATATATTTTTTGTTTGAGGTAAAACTAAAATCTAAAGCACAGATGAAAATGACTGTTTTCTAACAATGGAAATGTTGCAGTGCTGTTCATGATGAATTGGTCAGCAAGGGGAACATAAGTCAAAAAGCATTTCACTTTCAGTTTGGACACCTCAGTCGCTTGCTGCCTCACTTGGTCCTCACCTGCTCAACACCGAATCTGTGTCTCAGAAACAGAGGAGGCTGCTAAATGGAAAGAGAGATGCTGAAGTAAACCAAGACCATAAAAGAGGACTTAAAATGGAAGTAGCAGAGAAATAAAAGTGCAGGATATGTTGACTACGCAAGTATGTAGCAGCAAGTGGCCCAAACCTACCTGTCTGCATTTAAACATGTTAAAAGCAAGCAACTCAGAGCCCAAGAAAGGGCAAATACAGATGATCAACCCTTTGTGGGTGTGAGTTCAGAACATTATTGGTGGGGTTGTATCTACTGCCTGCTTGATGGCAGTTCTCCAAGTGTTCTGTGCTTCCCCACGCTGTTCTGTGCCATTCTATGAGGGAAACCTTCCTGCAGTCAGGCTTTGAAGGGCTGAAATCTTTCTTCTTACACAGGACTCTTCAATACTGGTCCCCTTTTCTTCCTCAGATCCTAAAGCAGTCCCTGCTCCTCTGCAGCAGTCAGTATGAGATTATTTTAGTTACACAGAGAAATTGTAGGTTTGTGGCATCCTTTTGGGTGTTCCCTGAGTTGAATCTTGCTTTTCTCCTTTGCTGTTTCACTTGTGAAAGTGAAAACATCCTGGGCAAGCAGCACAGGGGAGACATGAGCAAGGTAAACCTTGGTAAAGGAATAAGAAAGAACCAGAAAGCTTGGGAAGAATTTTTTCTTCATATAATTTTCTGTCTGGGGTACTTTATTGTGGATAAATACAGGATTCTGATGAAATCTTTAGATCTGGAACACAGAACGAGTTAAATGCATCTTTACATGCAAAAAGATCCCTGCTAGACTTAAAACTTTGCCACTTGTGTAGTTCATAGCCTTCCCTTCTGTGCAGGTATCTGCTCTTTTGGTGTCCAGAAGAGACTCAGGTTGAGAAATTACTGACAATTCATGTTTTTCTAACATAAAAGAAAGAAAATCAGTTGACTTTAGTGTAGTAAACCAAGAGCCTAATGAATTTTATTTTATCTTTGCAGACTGTTGGGGATATTCTGGAAATGCGCCAGGATTGGTAATTCTTTTTCTTTTTTTTTTTAAATCTTTAAGATCAGTCCTTTTTCTAGTATAATTTGTTAGGATAATGTTGCCATGTAGAAATGAAAACCATACACATCCTTGTTCTTCAGAAATGCAGGTTTTAACCTCCATGAAACAAGGGGGCAGGATATTGCTTTCTTAGATTAGCATCGTGGAAAGCCTGCATCTTCTCATGTCACTTCATGTGTGTGGTGTTGTATTTTCAAAAGTCTTTGCACTTCTTGCCACGTGAAGTAACCAAGGGTGTATTTCTAACATTCTAAAAAGTCAATGATTCCTTATAAACTGCAGCTTGTTTGAAATTTGCAGTGGACTATTGAAAAAAAAACCAGATATTTACCTTGTAGTAATAAAACACCATGGAATTCATAATGCATTAAGGTTCTGTATAAGTACAAATGTGGTTTTTTTCCTTTCTTCACTCAGCTTCTGTGCACTTTTGAATTACACAAAGTTGTTCATGTCAAGTGACATATGCACACAGGCTGATCGGCTCTATCTGATTTTTGACATTATCCCATAACATTGGTTTTATATTTATTTTAATCCTTATCCTGAATTTATTTTGAGAAGGAAATTGGAATATGCAACAGAAGTTTAGTCTTAACGTTAAGGTATAACCAAGATTAAAAAACAAAATTACAAACCAGTCATCAGTGTTCAAGTTGCATTGTTAATGCAGAGCAGAAACTTTGAACTTGTAATTCTAGATCTTCCTACTTGTCACTGAGCCTAAAGAAAGCCAATGTGATTCCCTTTCTGCATTCTCAGGAAGAACATTTTACAGGATGTCAGAAAGGCATTGACACAAAAAACAGGGTTTTTGTGAAGCCTGGTTGTTAAAATGATTGCAGATATTGTCCTCTTTAGATAATAGACACAGCAGAACCCATTTCAGTGCTGTAATTGAAAGATGCTGGGAAGGTGGCAGCTGTCAGAAGTGAATTTTGGGGTGTACCAGGGAAAACAAATGTAAAAATTAAGCTGCATTAGGGTTTGTTCAAGGTTGAAGAGAACACCTCACCTCATCTTGCCCTTGACATCTTCTTTGTAGTTAATTAAATGCAAGGCTATTTTTTTTCTGTTATCTATGTTTCTTTTGCAACTTGCATCTGGAGAGGACCACTTCAACTTTCATTTACAGTAAGAGGTGAAAATGGGCTCTGGAGATGATTTCTGTCATTTTATGTGTGATAATCACAAAGGCATGTAGAAAGTGGAGGTTTTAAAAATGAAAATGTCTGCTGGCTTCCTTTACATTCCACATCCCTGGTGTGTTTAAACAACCTTTTCACATGTACATAAGATCTTAATCATGGGCAAGTGGTTACATATTTACAAAGTTGTGCAAAATAATGTTTAATCCTGCTACGTGGTGATTTCTCTTTAAGAAAATTAAGAGCAGAAAAGCATAACCCATATGAAAATTGTAATACCCTGAACCGTAGGAGTTGGATTTCCTCAAAATTTATTTTAAACAGATGTGAAACTGAAGACATCAATTCGTTCAGTTATTTGAAGTTTAATTAAATATATGCCAGATCATGACAGCATCTTGTAATGTCACTGGGCAGTCAATCCTGCATTTGGGAAGTGTCAGTGCAAGTATTTTATTTTTCTTTCACTGTGGAAAGTTTGTTCCCTCTGTGTTTGAAGGTCCTGGTGGTAAAGAAATACTTTTTTTTCATAAGAAGTGCACCATGCTAGACTTGTGAGCCTTGGTGGGTTTTTTCCTTTAATGTTTCTCTGAAAACTGTGTCTCAGATAAGGTGGTTTGTAAAGACAAAAGACCTCACACAGCAAAGGGAAATTGAACTTTGCTTAAAGCAAACAGCCCCAGCTCTGTCTTTATGCTCCTGGATGTGTAAAAACAGGAATCTTCCCACTTGAAAGGCACATTTCAGTGTCAACACTCCCTGGCAGTTCTGTAGGCTGCAGGTAGCATCCACTGTTGGTCTCTCCAAAGAGAATTCAGTGGAATCATGAAAAATGAAGTCTAAGTGTAAAAACATCTTGATAATGAATGGAGAAAGTGCTCATCTAAGTAGGTACCAGACTCATTATCATCACTGATATTCTCCTGGTTGTGTTGCAGTTCCCCACCTAAGAGTTTGGTTTGGTTTTTTTTTCTTGGTGAAAAAAGACCTCTGCAACGTTCTGTCCTGGACAAAATGGGTGGGAATAGATCTCTCACAATTGCTTTTGCCACCAGATAAAATTATATTAATGAAATAAACTTAACTTTCATCCACAGTCTGCCCTGAGAAACTGTGACACCAGTTTGAAAGAGGCAGAAAATAGAGGTGTCTGTGCAGCTTCTGTGATCTGCTGACCATTTTTATCATGAAAATCTGTGGAGCAGACCCTCTCCATATGCTGAAAATGTTACGTCTCCTTAGCAAAGCAAAAAAAAGACAGGCATCTGGCCCTGTCTGAGCAGCTGTGAGCTCACAGCTCTGGCTGCTGCATGACACCCTGTGCACAAGATTCATGCTGCAGGTGACAGGTACCATGGCTAGACAGCAGCTGCACCTCAGCTGACGCAGAGCAGCTCCTGAACAGCCACAGAGGAGCAGAACCAGCAAAAATGGGATGTCCTGGACGACCTTCCACTGCCTGCCCCCTGACTCTGGTACTAGGAGGTAGCAGCAACATAAAAGTGCACTTCAGAAAAGGTGGTTTGTAGTAAAATGGAAGACCTTAGTTGGCCCTTTCACAGAGACCCAGAATCACCCAGCTCCACCTCCTGCCATGGCAGGGCCACCTCCCACTGTCCCAGGCTGCTCCCAGCCCCAGTGTCCAGCCTGGCCTTGGGCACTGCCAGGGATCCAGGGGCAGCCCCAGCTGCTCTGGGCACCCTGTGCCAGGGCCTGCCCACCCTGCCAGGGAACAATTCCTGCCCAAGATCCCATCCAGCCCTGCCCTCCTTCAGCCTGAAGCCATTCCCCCTTGCCCTGTCACTCCATGCCCTCGTTTAAAGTCCCTCTCTTAAAGCAAAGAGTCCCACCTCTGTTTTTATGTAGCAAAATAACCTGTTCAACATACGAGCTTTCTGCTCCCATGCACGTTCTTTGTGAATACACAGCTGCACTTCCATCAGCATTTCTCCAGCTAGAAATGTTGAATATCACCTTGCACGTGCTGTGGCACAATTACAGAGTCAGATGTGGAGCAGGTGGCTCTGTTTTCTTGAGAATTTCAAAAATTCACGCTTGAATTTTTTTTTTTTGTCTGCTCTGGGTTCTCTCCCCTCCCACCAGGTGAGCGGAAGAGCCCCTACGTGGCCGTGTGCTGCGTGGTGATGGCCTTCAGCATCCTGTTCGTGCAGTAGCAGCTGGAGAGCATCCCCAAGCACCCCACAGCAGAAGTGTGGAACAGTCAGGAAGGATGGGAAAGCATCTCCGAGTCTCCTCTCACACTGTGAGTCGCCTGTCTCCTGGTGGACAGCCCTGCAGATGGACCGGCGTTAGTGACCACAGCCCGCATGAAACGTGCTTGTCCGTGCCAGGGCAGCGCTGACACTCCTGCTGTAGCTCTTGGGAGGGTGTCTGGTGCTTGTCTGACTGTCAGGGGAGCTCCCTTTTTTTCTTCTACATAGTGTACTTGAAAAGTCTTGCTGTTCTTAATGCTTTAAAAATTCCTTTTTCAGTAGACCTGTTCAGTGAGAGCTTAAAATGGTAAATCAGCCACAGCAATAAGACCACCCTTTGAAGAATAAAGAGCATTGTGACTCTAGGGGATGTTTATTTTTAGTTCATGCTGCCTGAACAATTCCTCTTGATTTGTGAGTGATGGCTCCACTCTCATCCTAAAAATACAACCTCTGACCTAAGTTACTCTCAGCTATTTGTTTCTAAACTTGTAATTTCTCAAATAATGTATCGATATTTCTGTTGTTGAGATAAGATGTGAAATAAAGGCAGGGACCATAATTGTAGTGGTGTCTGATTAGCAGGGGAGAAGGCACAGATGGGGGATTTGAGGCACTTGCACTGCTCTGTAAAATACCACATGTACTTATTTTTAGAGGTTTAAGTCTCTAAGGTATGTTGTTTCCCAGCTTCTTCCAAAATGCTGACAGAAGGATTCAGAAGGCTCTGCTGCTGCTGTTGCATGGATGGAAATGTTTTAAATTAGCAAAATGAACAGCTAGCTGCAGATAGGGAAGTTGCATGTTGTAATAGAAAGGTTGAAGCAGCTAAATTGCACTCACCAGTAGTAAAGATTAGATTA
The DNA here is from genome assembly GCA_013399225.1 of Rhipidura dahli. Lineage (NCBI taxonomy): Eukaryota > Metazoa > Chordata > Aves > Passeriformes > Rhipiduridae > Rhipidura > Rhipidura dahli. The sequence continues at coordinate 23,881 of VXAC01004736.1, read as the reverse complement.
TTTTCAAGGATACATGCCATTAGCATTTATTTCTTAACTTTGCACACTTTCAGTAATCTAGTGACTTCTGTAATAATGCCTGATGGGTGTGTGTTATCTCAGACAACTGTGTGACTTCCTAGTGACTGCATTTGGGAGAGTTGCCTGTTAGCAGTCCTTCTTTTTCTGTAAAGGCTTGTCATCAGAATGAACAAAGCTGACAGTAAAACACACTGAAAGTTTTGTGAACTGTTGTAATTCTTGTTTGAAAACCTTACTTTCATCGATACAAATTAATGCTGAAGCTAGGAAAAAAGTGCTTTTCAGTTGTGACCTTTATGTTGTCTCATGTAGCTGTGAATCTAAATCACCATCAGAAGGACCCATCCAAAACTAATCTGGGCTCAGGAAAAATAGATTTCTCCAATTTGGGCCAAATAAGCACCCCTGGCTGTGACCCAGAGGTGTTCAGAGCTGTAGGATTGTGACCATGCTGTGCACACACAGCCTTGGACCAGGCAGGAGACGTGGGGAGAGCAAAATCTGCTGCTGTGACTTTAAATGTGGATGCTGCTCCAAACAGGGCATCAAAGCAGCTCAGGTTTGGATTTCAAAGGTACTGTTCCCAAACAAGGGAAGGGAAATTCCTAAGGAGTCTTGGGGTTTGACTGTCAGGTGTATACATGTCCAAAATATGCAGAGAATCATCTGCTAACTTTTCATGTTGAGCAGTTAGATTCTAGTTACTACTTCTTGTAATAAATAATGGCATTTTTTAATGACATTCACATTTACAGGTCATTCAGAGCAGTGCTAATTACCAGATGAATTCTTAATAATCTCTTGGGTTTAGGTGCAGGTAGGAATACCAGTGAAAGAACCCAATGGAATTTTTTGTTCTGAGTATCTGAAAACCACTAACATGAAAAACCATGTGTTGCAAAAACCTTCCCTGTTAAGATTTTATCATGTAAGAAGTTGAGACAGGCCTCTTTTTATTTGTGTTTGTTGTTCAAACTTTAACATTATTTCTTATGTCGCAGTTCATCCTTTTGGCCTAAATGCAGGTGATGGATACTTCGTAGTTGGATTTTTTTTTTTTTTAATTTTCCCCCTTAAATGACATTTTCAGGCTATTCATTATGTGCTGGCTGCATGGCTGCTCGACAAAACTGTCTGGAAACAAGATCTTTAAACTGACAAACTGCAGTTATTTTGAAATTGCTGCTTCAGGCTGGTGTTTGCCTCAGGATTAGTTCTTTGGTTTTCAAGATTTGGTCTTTGTAAAGATGGATACCTCATCTCTTTTAGTAAGATGGAGAGAAAATAGTGGTTTTCCAGGTTAGACTCTTGAGGCCATTTTGCTTCCTTGGCTTTCTTTTTCTCATGCAAAAGAGTTCGCACCCCCAGCAGGTCTGTACACCTTTCCCTGTGCAAAAGGGACAGTGATTAAATGTGACCAAGGCTGTAGTTGTGCCTGCTCCTGTGGAAAAATATTTCCACATTGGGACTGCATCCTTTTTTTTCCTAAACAGCATCATGGATGTTGTTGATGCCTGAAGATCTGAAACACAACGTGGTTTTCTTCAAACACACAGAGTATTTAATGCCCTTGCATGTACTTGCTATGGATTAATATCACACTAACTTCCATCCACATGTGCACTTTAAATGACCTCAAATTCAAAGCAGGGATTTAGGAATTGAACAGCAGTAATTGCCATGTTGGGAAATGAGTAAAGTATGAGTAAGAGATGGGATCACTGTGAAGGTCTGATGTTCTGGAGGGACTGATAAGCAGCTGGGCAGACGTGGCTGGTGGAGGAGGAAAGACAAAGTGGAGTCCAAGGATGACAGGAAGATTTCCTGTTCTTGGAACAGTGTCCCTGTTCTGTGCATGCCCTTTATACCTCTGTAACCACAGCAGTGAGCAGTGGAAATACACTGTCACCGAGAGGTGAAGCTGCACTGTGGTGGAGGGAATAAATGCTCTGCTAGTGCTTTGAGGCTTTTATTCTTTCAGTTTCTCTCCAGTTCTGTCCCACTGGCATCAGGGGTAGAGCCCACTCTCTAATGCCTAGGAAGGCTCACCATGACAGTGATTCCTGCCCCCCTTCTCCCTTTCATAATTACCTTCTAGAGAAAAGAAAACAAAACCATTGTCTTCCCGATGATTTAAAATTCTGAACTTGGTAAAACCCACCAGAAGCCAGGAAAGTGTGATCTAAACCTGCTTCTCATACTGGGGCAGCAACTTTACATTATCTAGTCCAAACATTCCCAGCTAAGGAAGCTTTTCCAGCTGGGTTTCTTTCCCCTCCTTTTTTCTCTTGTTTTACCTGAGCATTATTACCCATTCCAGACGTGTTTGGGGAGTGCTCTCAGCATTAATTACAAGGCCCACGTAGGTTCCACGTGTATTTGATGGCACTTGTCTGCCTGGAAAAGCAGTTTTCCCTTAGCTGCTGTACTGCAGTATAGTCAGCATGCTGGGCACGAGAGATCCATCGACACGCTGAAAAACAGGTTTTAAGCATGAGGCCTGAACTGTTTACCTGGCTGCAGTTCTTGTGTTTTATAAGTAGCACCTCTTTTTGTGATACCCTGAGGCCATAAGGCAGAAGGTGTGGAGGAACAGCCCTTCTGCAGGATCTGACAGCTGGGGAAAACCCTCCCCAGGTCCAGCATGGCCAGTGTCACACACCTAACCTGTCCTCAGTGCTAAATTTTTTTGACTCCATTTCAAACCCAAAGGGCTTGTGTGCCCAAAGGCACATCTGTGTCTCAGTCATTTGGTATCTGACAGGATAGAGTCCCATCTCCAGAGATTTTGCCTGAATTCCATGAGCTGTTCCCTGTCTCAAGGAGCACTCAAGCATGAGCTGTCTCTTCACAGGGTTCCTTTCCCTTTGGCTGTGTGACAGATGGAGACCAAGCCCCTCTGATGAAACAGCAGCCAAGCTCAGGCTTCAGAGCCCTCAGACATAAAATCACCTTTTTGGCACTGCAGCTGCTTCATTCCTTCCTGCTTCACCAGTGGCTGCAGGAAGGTTGTCCAACACTTCCTTAATCTGGATGAAGAAGAGCTTGAGAAGAGTGTGTCAGTAGCTCATGTAATCCCCACTGGTGCGGAAGGGAAATGCCAACATTTCCTGCAGGACCTGGGTGTAAACATTTCCAGGGACACAACTGCTGCTGCCAGCTCCTGGGACATCAGTAGAGAAGATAATTAATTAAGGAGTGAGGAAGTTCCTTGCTGGTCTGTCAGAACTGTCTAAGAGCACATCTCATCATCAGTTCTGTTGTTTGAAAGGGCTCTTTGGAAGCTGTGCCATGGGAAAAGAGGTTTTCCCTCCCTCCAGCACAGCTCTCAGTGAGTGGGAAGCAGGCAGTGCCCATCCCCAGCTGCCGCCACATCTCAGTAAATGCCATGTATGTGCAGACTGGTTCAGCTAAAGACCAGATCTCCAGTTTGTGCAGGACCAATTAACTTCTGTCATCTCTTTTTCAAAATAATACAAGCACATCAGATCTAAACACCCTGCACTGGGCTCCCTGACATCGTCTGCATCACCTGTTCACATAAATAGTCAGAGGAGCCTCTAACATCACTCACACCACGTAACAGTGCTTACCTTTGACAAACTCAATGGTTAAAACACTGTATTTTCCCCCAAGTGGTTAAAACACTATATTTTCCCCCAAAGGAAGACAAGGAGGTTTCAAAAGGGTAAAATTGTATATGGCTTCATTTATTCTGGGGGAGGAAAAAAAAATTGTTTTAAAGTGAAGTCAAGTCAGGTCAAAATATAAAAGTACCCTTTCAATTCTAAAATCTTCACAGCTGGTCATTCCCATATGCAAAAACTTAAATAACCTTTCAGAGCTGTAGTAGGGCTAACGAGAACACCAACAAAATGATAGATATATTTGGACACTTGGATGTATAAATGTCACACCCAGTGGAATTAAGAGGAAATAAATAGTAATTTGACAGCATTGGCAAGCTGTGTTTTTGACTGGGTAGCACCACCAGCATATTTTACATGTGTATCACAGTCATGAATAAGTCAGTCCAGACACATTTACAGACTGGTTTTGGTTTCCTGTTAAGCTACATGCTCATTTTCTTTCCCCCACCCTTTCCAGATAATAAAGGGAGCCAAGGGAACGCACTGATCCCTGTCTTTTTGGAACAAATTACCTCCAAATTGTCACAATTGATTCACAGAGACTGGTAGAACTCCAGGAGACGGGGGGAAAAGAAATCCCTTCCCAGTGATAAGGCATTCTTAACATTTGAATTGTTTGTCATTTACTAAGGACATAAAACCCTGATACCAAAGATGGCACTTGAAATTATCACCATCGCTGGAGACATGCCTGGGGCTGGGGCTCCCTGCTCCAGAGCGGTTTCTGAGCACACTCAAAGAGTCAGTGAGCTCTTCCCCCACTTCTGCCCTGCACAGAACATGCTTCTGCCTGCCCAGGGACACACTCTTGACATCAATCTGATAATTTAATGATACCCCTCCTGCACATACCGGAGGCATGGAAAAGATTTCCATCTCTGAATTCACCGTGGCTTCCGGAAGTAATAAAAATTGTTCCCTCCCCTTCTTCCCAGAAGGAAGAGCAAATCTTTTGAAATACAGCTGCTTTCAGGTCATAGCTTGGTTGGTTGGTTGGTTGGTTTGAACAGCTTCACATTCATGTAATCCCAGACTGGTTTGGGTTGGAAGGGGCCTTAAAGCCCCTCCAGTGCCACCCCTGCCATGGCAGGGACACCTCCCACTGTCCCAGGCTGCTCCCAGTGTCCAGCCTGGCCTTGGGCACTGCCAGGAATGGGAAGGGGCAGCCACAGCTTCTCTGGCCAATTCCTACTCAGATTTTCATGTTTGCACCTAAAGCCATTTGATTTTTTTTCCTTCCTTCCTCTGAAGGGTCATCCCCCCCTAATTTGTCCAGAACCAAACCCAATAACACTAACTTTAGAAGAAAGCTTCCTCTAAGCAGCGCTTTTCTCTCGTTTGCTGGGTTGTTTTTTTTTTTTGCAGGTACAATGTCTAAAACGTGAGTCTAATACAGCATCATCATCCTGCTCTTCATTTCAGATCCATCCACAGTACTTTGCACACATTGAAGTTTGTTCACTGGGGTGGGCAGGGTGGTGTTGAGCACAGTGCAAGAATCTGTACAAAATTTAAGTCACAGTTGTTCTTCTGTGCCCCTTGGCACTGGACACTCCAGCCTGGTGTCAAAACTTTCCTCTCTTTTCCCCACACCCCATTAAAAAAAAAAAAAAAAAAAAAAA
>VXAC01004736.1:4769-18576 GCA_013399225.1 Rhipidura dahli | reverse complement strand
AAAAAAAAAAAAAAGGATAAATCAGCAGGTAAACCCCAAAACCTTGGGGGAACCTGAACACTTAGATGTTTATCCAGTCCTACTCTGCCAAGGAAGAATGCCTCCTCTCCTCGGGCAGAAATACAGAATGTCTAAATTAAAAAGGGAGGAAGACCCAACTGGTGGAGCTCTGTTCTTTGTTTCTTCCCCATTTATCATCTGTTTCCCACTCCTGTCTTTGTGCAGCCCCTTTCTAGCACCCGACACAGCAACCACAGAGATCAAGGAACTCCAGGATTCTCCTAGTTTTTCCCTTTTGTACATTTTGAGGTGATGATCTTGCTGGCTTGCAGTCTTGCAGGAATGATTCAGTAGGTACTCACAAGGATCGTGGCAGCATTGGCTACTTCCCTAAACCCCTTCAGACAGCTCATCTCACATCCGTAAGACACGTTTTAAAGGAAAAGCAGGGCACAAACCACACAAGTGCTCTCCGTGACACGTTTATTGTGTTTGATTAGTGTGAGGAGCTCTGGGCTGTGCACACCCTCGCAGACCTGGCTGCTCCTTGTCACCATAAAGCACAAAACAACACACAGAGGAGAGCTCCAGTGCCACGACCCCTGGGCAGCACTGGGAGCTCCATCCCCTCCACCTCCACCACAGAATAATCCACTTCTCCTGGGGAGTTATTTATCAGCTCTTCGCTGAGACAGCACACTGCATCCTAGCAGGCTCCAAACCACCACCTGCCCTTGGTCAGGCTCAGGGTTCAGGCTCCAGATGGAGGAGTAAGGAAACAAAAGAGCCTTTAAAGCCTTGTTTTACCACCTTTGTGAGCAAAATGTCACCATACAGTGCACGTGTCCACTGTGGACTCTGTCCTGCAAGCACTGACCTGGTCTGGTCATGTTCCAGGCTTCTCTGACTGTAACATTTTCCTCCTCAAGCATCTTGAACCACTGGTGGTGGTTTTGAAGTGGGTTTGTCAGTCCCAAATTGAGCACAGACTCCCACAAAACACCCAGTGAAGAACAGCAAAAGGAGAAGGAGTGAGAGCAAGCAGGTAAAAAGCAGAGTAATGGACTGGATTTTTGTGCTGCTTGAGCTTTTTGTGTTCCTGAAAGGCAGGAGCAGTCCCCAGATAGAAGGAGAGCACCCAAGACTGAGGAATTTGAGGAACCCTGTATCCCCAGGGCTCACTGCTGCATTTCCCAAACCATACAAGAGCTGCTGGGGGCTGGAAGTGTGGGGGATGCTGATGATATTGGGGATGTTGTGCCCCAAACCCCAAGTCTCAAGCCTTCCCAGTTGTTTTCTTACCTTTAGACTTGTGCCTTTTGCCTCAGCCCTGCCACAGCCAGGGCAGTAACCTCTCAAGTGGCCACAGACAGTTTTTGTATCAGTAGCATCCAGTAATTTTGAACACCCAGTTTGTGTGACCTGGCAGACAGTGTTTCAGGACTCTTCAGCCCCATGTAACATTTCATATGTTTAAAGCACAAAACCCATGGTTTATAACTATGTCTGAAGTCAGCCAACGCTTCTGAGAGGAAAAATCGATGTGGGAAAGTAGCTTTAGTGAGCATGGAAGGAAAAATGACATTAGGTAACAACACCACCAAGGACAGAAAATTAAATTCCATGGTTTCCCTACAGTTCAGGTGAACATCAAGCCATCCATGTTAGAACCATGGAATCCCAGAATGGTTTGAGCTGGAAGGGACCTTCAAGGCCATCCAGTGCCCCCCCTGCCACGGGCAGGGACACCTCCCACTGTCCCACTGGGGCTGCTCCCAGCCCCAGTGTCCAGCCTGGCCTTGGGCACTGCCAGGGATCCAGGGGCAGCCCCAGCTGCTCTGGGCACCCTGTGCCAGGGCCTGCCCACCCTGCCAGGGAACAATTCCTGCCCAAGATCCCATCCAGCCCTGCCCTCTGGCACTGGGAAGCCATTCCCTGGCTCCTGGCCCTCCAGCCCTTGGCAATTGTCTCTCTCCATCTTTCCTGCAGCTCCTCCAGGCACTGCAGTAACATATTGATCATACATCTCCCAACCTCAGGCTGCCGTCCCTGTTCCACCCAAATTCTCCCCGGAGCAGTTTCACCCCTCAGACTGGCCCAGGCACAGGACAGGTGAGGAAATCCCTGTGTTGGCAGTGGAGCCTGGAGCAGCACAGGGCTCCACCTGCCAGGGCTGCAGAGGCTCCCCAGGCCACAGGTCTGGGCCAGGCTTGAGGGAAATCCACTCAGACAATGCTGAACCAGCACAGACACACAGCAGCAAGCTCCAGACCTTAGCAGCAGTCCTACCTGGGCTTTCCTTTTATCCCTCTAAATCCAGCTCTAGAAGCTGCATCACAGCACCTGATCCTTGGAAGTGTCAGAGCAGTTTCTGCTGCACTCCCTCCTGTATTTCAACAGACTGCAGGTTTTTACTTTTTTAATGAAACCTTCAATCTCGAGCGTTTGGGAGACAGAATAATTCAGTCTAAAAACACTCCTGGTTAGAGCATGCCAGAGTGTTGATGGGGAAACTGCCAGAGAGAACAATTAGAGACCTCATCAAAACGAGCAAAGTTCTCGACAGATGGGTTTGCTGTCAGGCAGCTCCACAGCCCCTTTCAGGAATCCTGAGGCATCTCTACTTGAAGCTTTCAGGAGCCAGAGAAAAAAACTGCACAGAGTTTTCTGTGCTCTTACCTAGGAGGGCTGGAGCCTGCCTGAGTTCTTTCGTAGCCCTGAATCCATGCAGTTAAGCCCAAGGCCACGTCTGGTCGCAGGGAACCTGCTGTGCTGCCAGCCTGTGCTTCCCCCTCACCTGTGCCCTGGTGCCTGCAGGTTTTTGGGCAGCCCAGCTACTCACTGATGGAGCTGTGGACGTTTCCCAGATGAGGACACAGAACCTTTTCTCATACCACCATGTCAGAACACCCACCAGCTTTTATGGGGAGCAGCACTCCGCACATGAAAAAGAGCTCAGGACAGGAAAGGAAAACCTTATCCAGATCCAATTCTGAGAGAGCCAAAACTATGGATGAACTATTAATTATCACTAAATAAAGTGAAGAAGAATGTTCCCTAAATTTCACCTAGAGGCAGAAAGAACGGGACCTATGCCGACTTTAAATCAGCCAAGTGATTCAAACTGTAATCCAGATCTTAGTCATTTAAACAACTGTAACTCCAACATCTGTAAGAAGATGTTTTATCCTTTTATCACGAATTATAATTGAAATTCACAGGCCTGTGCCATTCTGTGCTGCTGCTACAGATTTTGGCCATTTCCACCTTCCAAACTCTTACTTCTCTATTGCATGCCCACCTGGAACAAACTCACTTGGGATGACTAAACAAGCTTTACTTCCAAAAACCTCTGTTCCAACAGACTGCTGTTTTATTATCTTGAAAGCTTTATTCTCTAGAAAGTAAGACCCTTATCAAAACTTTTAATCTCAAAAAAGATGCTATTAGCCCCCATTTCAACATAAAATGCTCTTGTTTTGGAGGGAAGAGAAAGATTTCAATGTAAACGTAAAGAATAATCCCTCAAAACGTCTACAAAATTTACAATTCACTAATGTGTATGATGCTACCAGATGATACTCATGGAGAATGACAATAGGAGTGTGTCCAACTGGATATTATCCCTCTTCCAAAAGTGCTAACTAATCTAAGCTGTCCTTGTGATTTACAGCAACACTAATGGAGGCAGTTTAGCAACATTTTCTGGCAAGCAAGAGCATGTGCTCCAGGGACAGGGAGAAATATCCTGCACTGGAGGGAGAGGATGTGTTTGCTGAAGGGGAGAAGGAGCCTGTCAATGTAAAACACACGAAAAGAATTAAAACACTCTGGGTTTTCCTCTGTGTTTCTGTGTATCCATCAGTGAGTTTATAAATTAAGACTCACTGGCACTGAGAACTCATCTAAAAAATGTTGGTAGTATTAAGATCCAAACCAGGACCAAAATAGTTTTAACTCCTATCTTGAGTCTTTGCCACTGGTCCAAAATTGTCCCAACACCACTCAGGCAAGGCAAAGATGCCCCCAGAACCCATTTAGCCTCGTTTCTGCCATTTTCTGACAACAGTGCTCCATTTTGTGATAATAATTCTCTGTTGTCTTTATGCTTGGAAGCCTGTCTTTCCTCACAATTTCTTTTTCGCGTACAATTCCTTTTTCCTCAGACACTGGATTATCACCCAATTGTTCCTTCAAGATAAGCTCACATGACACTATTTCTGCTAAGTCTAACAGAAATAGCACCTCACCTGAAATTGTCACACCTGCCAGGTGATCAGCCCAGTATTTTCCTCCCTTTCTGAGAAAAAAACCCAGTCAGCTATTGAAATGTACAAGGTAGATATTCAATATCTTTGGACCTCTGGCTGTATCACTGAAGAAAGAATATTGGTTCTGTTTTCTCAGGCATTAGTTTTTCTTGGTCATTGTTTCTTGTCTTTTTGGCTCCTGCTTGGTGGCTCCTTTCCACAAGCAGCCTGGAAGAGAGAGTCAAGGAAAGCTGTGGGGCCACTGGGGAAATCAAATGGCATCATTACAAGTGACACAAACAGTAAGTTAAAGTCTTTCCTTCCTCGGGGCGTTTACATTTCTAAAGGCTTGGGTGACTGAAATGCTAGGATTAATTAAATCTAGCACCAGTGATTTCTGCAGAAGTAGATCTGTTTCGTAACAAAAGTGAAGAGACTAGAAACAGGAGGATATTTCTCTTTTCTAACACATCTGGTTGAAAAAGAGTATGTTTTTCTAGGCAAGCATGAAAATGGAGATGAAAGAGGAGTTTTCCACTAAAAAAAAACCAAAAAAAAAGCTGGTTGATTATGATTATTGTAGTGGTAGGGAATGAATCAAACCGGGAAAAGCTGCTGCCAACCTGCACAAATGTTATGGCTGATTGTCAAAATTCAACCACGGAGGAGAACAAACACCAGGCCGTTTGTCTCTAATCAGCGTCCGCAGTGCTGAGCGAGTGGATGGCAGGGCCATGCTCCTCTGGCTGGAGTGAGCAGCTCCCCTTTCACTGTGGGTGGGTCTGTGATCCCCAGAATCACGGAATCACTGGGCTTGGAAAAGACCTCCAAGGTTGTCGCTGTCATGCCGCGGATGGGCAGAGAAACCACACAACATCCAGATTCGGGTATCAATGGCAGCAAGCAAATTAATGTTTTTTTTCCCAAAGCTTTTATATGTTAGTTCACAAAAAGTGTGTTAAATGACATAAGGTAATTGGTCCTCTGGCCATCCACCCCTTGAGGGGATTGGCCAAATTCTAAGACATCCATTCCCAAATATTTTGCTAGTTAGAACCAGAACAATCTGGCAAAACAATGTGCAGGTGCAAGGAGTTTACAAAATGGTAACTTTGTTTTAGGTGGCTTGCATGGGAAAGATAGAGCTCTCACAAAATGGTGGAGAGCTGAAGAAATTCCCTGCTGAAGGTTTTTCAGTGTCCATATGAGGGCATCGAGCCCAAACATGAACACAGCACTGCCAAGTCCAGCACTAAGCCGTGTCCCCACGTGCCACCTCTGCACATCTTCCTTACCAGTGCACAGGGCACGAACCATCCCTGGTGCTGCACAGCAGCAAGGATTATAAAATTTAGAAGGTTGTGAGGGCATAGGACAGTCAGGGGGGCTCCTGTGTTCCCCAAACTGTCTCTTGAGAGGGACAATTTTCGGGTGCAGGATAAAGTGCTGGCAAACTGCACCTTCTGCCCTGCGCTGCTGGAAGGCGCTGGTGGCGCGCTCCCCACACCTTATGCCGGATGGCTCAAATATTACCAGAGACAGGCAGACAAGGAGGGCCTTCTGCTTTCTGAGTTCCACGAGCTGGTCTATTCCTCCAGGAAGGATGGGCGAGTGAAGAAGGGCAGAGCCACGTGTGAGTCTTGGTTTTACAGAGAGTGTTCAGAGGCACAGGGGCGGTACCAAGGCGGGGCCGGGGAAGGGAGCCTATGGATGGGGAGTGCAGGGGTGGTACAAGGTGGGGCTCAGTAGAAACACCAATGGACAGAGGGAAGGGGCAGGACAGAACAGAGGGTGGGGGCAGGAAGCAGCCACATGAGATGTAGTGTTCAATTCAACAGAGTCTGGGGAGTAAGGTTACATTCAACCACAGAGAGTTGTGGGAGAGGCGTTTCCTTTACAGAAATATTTATCAAATGCTTGAGTTTTTCCACCAGCCAACCTCAGCCACTTTCCCTGGCCCACCAGCTGGCCCAGTGATCCCAACAAAGGATCAGTTAAGACAGCAGAACTTGAGAGGCACAGCCATTTTCCTAGCAAAAAGAAATCTCATTTCTTCTGCTCTCTAACATCATCTGGGGAGAGAGAATGTGGTTACCCCTGGTTCTCCAGCCCCAAAGCTTTGCAAAGAGCAAAGAGGCTTCCACATTGTGCATAACGAGGAAAAAATTGTTAGATATGCTCTCCACACAAAAGTCACCTGGCCTTTGCTTGCCACCTCTCCTTTTGTTACTAGAAACTTTCATTATTTGTGCCTGGAATAATGAAGGACATGCAAACAGTGGCATAGCCCCACCAGTCTGTTCTCATGGAGGGCTCAAAAGGCAAGTTCCCAACTGTCCCCCAGGGAAAGAACATGAATTATCATTTCAGAGATTCTATAGAGATGCCCCAATCCTCAGACTTTTAAATTTAAACATTCCTTGACATTGTCCAGGCCAGGCTGGAGAGGGCTTGGAGCAGCCTGGGACAGTGGAAGGTGTCCCTGCCCATGGCTGGGGATGGCACTGGATGATCTTCAGTGTCCCTTCCAACCCACACCAGGCTGTGATTCCATGATTCATATCATATTTACTTGCAATAGGCATTTTTCAGGATGTCTGGGCATTAAAGCAAACAATTTGAGAGATAAGGGTTCATACAGATTTCCAAAGCACGCAGATCTTAAACCGCTAGGTCTCTGTTGGTTACAATTATTCCCAAACTTTGGATCAAGTGTCTTTGCAGACTGTGAGCCACAAAAACCAGCATCTTCACCAAACTACCACGGACCTCAGCAAAAGCAGGACTCTGCCCTTCTTTGGGATTTCTCACCAATGCTAAAATGGCAGAAACCCTCCACAAACTTTGTACCTAGGAAATACTTTAAACCTGAAACATTTTCACCAGCATTCCTAATGCTGGCTGGATGTACCTTAATGTTGTTTCCTGCCTGGATTTGTCCCCTACATGCTTGCCCAGGGCACAAGAATAAGGCCAGCTGCACCTGCCTTTGAGAAAGGTGGGGGTTTGAGGAAGACTCAGAACTTCCCTTGACGACTTCAAGGAAATTTTTCCAGCTGTGGATTCCACAGAGAAACATTCCCATCCATCCCTGGAAGTGCCCAAGGCCAGGTTGGACGGGGCTTGGAGCAACCTGGGATAGTGGAAATTCTAGCAAATTTGTAAAAAATGAGAATTAGACCAGGCAGAAAATACAGATCAATATAAAAAGATATTTTTATATGTCTTTATATATAAATGTCTGTGTCTTTTTGCAGATATAGATATATCTATATCTGCACAAAATATACAGAAAGGCTTCAGAAGAAGAGGTTTTCATGGAAGGGGAGCCATTAATCCCACTGCCATGCAATATCCTGGGGCAAGACAAGGACTTTTGGGGAAGAGAAAACACAAAAGATGTCTGAAAGCAGGGCAGGTGCTGATGACCACTGTTTATGGTTAAGGTGATTAGAACTGGATTTATTCCTTTATCTGTGGAAGAAGTTGCATTCTATAGTGTATTTTGTTCTGAAGTAGAACAAGAGTTTGGGGAGGGGGGGAATAGTAATAACAAAAGTTAAAGGAAAACAGTAATAATAAAAGTTTAAAAATACCTTTTTATAATAGAATTATTATCTTATTAGAATAATCTGAAAAAATCTGAGCACCTGAAGAGACAGACAAGGCCAGAGACCTGGCAGTCTTGGATGGGGAGTGGATAAGTATGGGGAAGTGTCCCAGAGTCAATGTTTCATGAGGGAAAGGGAATTTTAGTGGAAAAGCCACTTATGCTTTGGTGAGACAGCAGTCAGGAAAAACAATCCCACTGAAATTAAATCTGAGTTTCACTTTGATTAACCAAGACAGGGTGCCTTGATGAGGAATGTGGTGAGGAACAAGGTCTGAGTCCTAAGCAGAAGGAGAGGAGTAGCAGGAAGGCACATCTGTGCTTTATCTCGGTGCATAATGAAGCCTAAAAAGACTTCCAGAAATACAAATTTATGAGGAGCACTCAGACACCTTTTACACATTTGAGAGTAATTTCTCATAAATGCTGTTGCCTAGAGTCTGGGGAGCTGCAGGAAAATCGAGGTGAGGCTTTTTGCCCCAGCTCCAAAATCCAGACCTGTGGTTGGGAAGGAAAACAACAGGAACAAAAGTGGCAGCTGAAATTCCAGGTTTCCTTGGGACAGCAAATCCATACAGGAGCACAGACAAGGCTGCTCTGATTTGTGCTGCTGCCTCTCTCCCATAAGGGCTGCTGACTTAAAAGAACCCCCACCTAAGAGTGCCTAACAGCCCCTTTCCTCCCTGCAGCACAGGGCTGGCAGGAAATTCCAGGTGTCCACGGAGCTGAGCTCCTAGAATGAAAGCTGTCATTCACAACCACCCTGGGGAAGGCAGCAGCACTGAAATTCACCATCTGAGCCATACCTGCATCCTTAAAAGCTTTCAGCTTCACCGTGGTGGGATTTTGGCACAGGACAAGCAGAGTTCACCTCCCGAGTTGCTGGCATATTAAATGTAAACATAACAATATTTGTGGTGAAGAACCACAGTTTTTATTCCAATTTCAATTCTGTTGTGTCTAGCAGAGGCATTCCTGGTGCAGGGAAATAAGGTGGGATTGGGATCACATTGTGCTTGAAGAAAATTCCATCGTACATCATGCTTTTTTCTTTCCTTTTTTTTTTCTTTTTTTTTTTTCTTTAAAAAGCCAGACTTCCCAAGATAAGAGGTGTGTTGTAATGACTTAGGGGCATCCACACAGCAAAGACTGGAAAGAAAACCCCTGTGTAAGAAACCTTCAGATAATCCCAAACCACAGAATTTAAGATGGTTCTGTTGCCATTGTTTTCCCAGCCATTTTTATTGCAGTTCGTTGTTTTCTCAATCATTTTCCTACAGCAAGCCCCATTCCAAACAAAAAGCAGGGAAAAGCATTTTGGAGTGAAAATCTCTACAGCAAGCTTCAGGAAACAGAGCTTTAGGGTGAACCCACCACTGAACTGCTGACTGTGGAAAAGTCTGAGGAGATGTTTTAAGCCTTATGTGAGTAAAAGTGAAAAATTGTGTGATGCCACCATTAGGACACATTACCAGAGGTTTATGTATCCAAAAATATTTCTTTTTTTTTTTAAGCTTTCCCAGAGGAAATTAGGTTCATGCCAATGGTAATGTCAGATGGCAAAGGTGTCAGTCTCATATACCAACTCTGAAAATCCATTTACAGTGCAGATGAGCCTTTATTCACACGCTCAACTTCACTTTTTAGCTCTTCCTAACTAGCAGGAAAACCATGTGTACCTACTCCTTTTTACTCTTGTCAAGTTCATGAGCCCCTTCAGCTTAAAAATCACAAAAGATGGCTTTTGTTCTTATTCCAAGCCCTTAATAAAATTGCAGCCTATCTCTGCTTTCTCGCTGCCTCTTTCTGTCTTACTGAAGCGTTCGCCTCAAAAATAAAGTGGCAGAAATGTACAGAGCAATGAATCAGATGTAAACAAAAGTACCTGCAGCCCTGAAGGCTGCTTTATGATGCTCTTGGGCTGTCTATTGTGAAGCAAGTTTCCTGGTGAAGAAAACAGATAACCCCTCTGTCTAAAAGACAATTTAGAAGCTGAGACAGAGAGTTTAATCATGATTTCTGCAGGCTCTGAGCATGTGCACAATTATCCTCTTAGTCAGTGATCAAACTGATTTTTAATATATTTTTAGATGGCATGAGATGGAAAAAAGTACTTTGGAGAATTTCATCTATAGAATATTTAAATTTTCTGGCCTAAATTACTTCAGTCTAGAGTAAAATGTCAATGGCATGACCTAAGACTGACATTCTTGGCTTTCTCAGTCATATATTATGCATTTACTAATTAATGACAAGGTGTAAGTGGAAACAATTATCTCCAAACTCCTTACTGAGTGTTTTCCAAGCAACAGACACATTTTTTTAGCATCTCATCAGAGAAGGGTGTCTAAGCAACATGCATTTTTGTTGTGGCCATCATGTCAACTGGACTGCTCTTGTGAGAGAGCTTGAGAAGTGACCATGTCAGACCTAAGTCAGAGTCCAATCAAAGTCCAGATCTAACCTTTTTCTAGCACATACTCTTAAATCAAAATGTTAAAGGAAAAAATTGATGTTTTATGAAGATTTGCTCTCTTAACTCAGACACCCATGATGTCCCACTAGCACAGGTAGCAGCATGGCTTTCCCCAGCTAAAAAATGTGACTCTGTTTTAGGTTTTTAAAAATATCTGAAATTAAACAGCACTGTGCCGTGATTTATCTCAGTGCTGCAAACAAATTAAAACAGGACTCAAAACATGCCAATATTCCAAATATAACATAACAGCAAACAAAGCCCAGCACAGACAGCAGCACTGAACAGGGAACAGGAAACTCCAGAGTTACACACTGGGCACTGCAGGGTTTGAAAAAAAATAAAAGTTCAAACCTAAGGCATCAACCTTAGATAAATTGACTGGTGCCTGCAGAAGAACTCAAGTGCATGAGCCGTAAAAGGTGTGCTGGGAGGTGAGACCTGAGCTGCTCACAGACCAGCTCACCACACAGTTCAGAGACAGAGGAGATGGAGCCCCTCCAGAGCTTCCTTTGCCATGGGAAATACACCTACAGCAGCAGTCCTTCCCTTTCTCCTGACCTGTTATAAGCTACCTGTAGGTGAACACTGGGCATGCTCATGGTAGAAGTAGTTAAATTTTGGCTGTCAATTTAGGGTACGCTTGGGTTATCCCAGGCAACTCTGACTTGAATCTCACCCAGCAATAAGAGGTATTTTATATTCCTTCTCTCAGTGTAAATAACTTGCTGGTTTGGGCCAGTTATTTTTCCTGTTCTTGGCTCCAGCCCTCCCATTAGTGAGTATTATAATGTTCAGGAAAAGAAATCCAGCTGGTGCACCAAGGACTCTGCACAAATTGAATGGGAAGCTTGCAGTATGCCTGTTTTTCATCTAAACAGCATGTGCATTTAAGTTAGGGTTACAAAAGCTCCAGTGTCTTCAAGATTTCATTTGTAGGCATGTCTCTCAAAAGACAGTGAAAAAATTTTAAGTTATATCTATTTTATCTCCAAGTAGCCTAAGGAAATATAAGCTAAAAATTATCGCCTTCTCTTCAGGATCAGCCTTCCTTTACAGTAGAGGTCAAGCCTCTTGCATTTAGGAAAGTTCTTTCCCCCCAAAAAAGTCCCCACAAGTCATTCTTTGGGTCTTCAAACTGTTTATGCTCATGGAAGAAACACAGAATCACAGATAGTCTTGGGTAGGAAGAGACCATAAAGCCCACCCAGTGCCACCCCTGCCATGGGCAGGGACACCTCCCACTGTCCCAGGCTGCTCCCAGCCCCAGTGTCCAGCCTGGCCCTGGGCACTGCCAGGGATCCAGGGGCAGCCCCAGCTGCTCTGGGCACCCTGTGCCAGGGCCTGCCCACCCTGCCAGGTGGGAATTTCATCCCAATATCCCAACTAAACCCTGCCCTCTGGCAGTTAAACTTGTCCTAACCCAAATAAAGGTGACCATTTTGCCCACTGTAACCAGCTTTGCTCAAAAAAGTTCCTTTGTGTCGGCCAAAACATGCAAGAAATCTTTCATCTGTGAGGCTCTTAATATTCTGTGGAATATGTAATACCCAAGTGGCAATTTCTAAAAACTATGCCCTGAACAGAAACTTCATTTCATTTTTTATCAAGGTTTTAAATTATCTATAAAAGCAGTTTCTTGACAGTTTTGGGGGTTTTTTTTTTCATCCTTTGTCTTCTTTTTCCCCCTTAGCATAATAATACTTGACAAGAAATACAGAGAGAAAAACTAAAATTACATTATATCTTCTTTATCTTAATTTTGTATTGTACTGGGATAGAGCAGAGCACTACAAAGTGTCTTCAAATCAGGTTCTAGAAAGTTAAAAATAAAGGGTCGTGATGGAATTGGAAGACTCCCACAGAAATTTTATAGGAAGTAGTGCCAGTCACACAGACACTGCGTGCTCGGAAAATCCCTCCTCATCAAAATGTACTGTACAATTTCTTGTCACTGAAATGCAATAGGGAAATGAACAGGTGAACTACCAGGACAACTGTTGCTGATGTGCAGGAGCTGTTTCAGAAGATTAATTGCCTTCTGTAAAACCTCCTCGATTTTGGAGTTGCACTGGTGGATCTTCATTCCAGTGCCACAATCCAAAATCCTGACTCTGCTCCGAGCCACTCCCAGTGGGTGGTGCCCTCATTTGTAGATGGTCACCCCTAGTCAAGATAAACAAATAAAATTTATTTCTCCTTCACAGTCACCTGCCACAACACCCCTTTTCTTCACCACTTTACCTGATCCAGAGCAGAAACTGTTTTGAATATTCAAAAATTAAGTCCTTTTTAGGGGTTTTTAGAACTCCTTTTTGGGAGCCAGTAGGAAGCTCACCTCACCGTCTTACTCCTAAAGTAATAAATCCTGGATGGAGAGAAGAAGAGGCATTTTCATGGAAGGAATCAGGGTTTCACCCAGAACACGTGACATTTTTGAGAAGGTATGCGTTTTCGGAATTTTTTGCGACATTTCTTCCTCCCCTTCCAGCTGCCCGCAGGGATTCCCATCAGCTCACTGTCCTTGGTGGTGGATAAGCCTGCTGTGTGTTCATTGTGATCACTGAGTCCACTCAAGAGGAATTTTATTCTAATTCAGCCAGCATGAAAACACTTGGTGGCACATGCACTGCTGCCAGTGAGGGTGGGAATTTTTATTTGCCGTTAATTCTCTGCTGGTGAATTTTGGAGGCAACACAAGAATAAATAGGATAGTGGCAAAATGAAATGAGCAAAATGAGCAAAAACGTGTAGCACTGATCTGACTCTTGTGTTGTAAGGGCTAAGGATTCGGTATTGCATATGTCATATAGTTTTATTCAAAATTATGCATATAAATTGGCTCAGCTTGGCCGCAGAGCATTCCGCTGCCTCCCTTAAACCTTCATGGCTTGACAGGCATTACCTCCACAGGTGTCAGCCATGCCCTGATGTTTCCAACAGGCTTCTAATCAAACCCCAGCTAATTTAATCCACAGAGAATTCTTAATTTCTCACAGATCTGAATGGTCACTGGAAGGGCAGATGCCTCATTTCAGGTCTCAGTGTAACTCCTGGGCTCTGATTTATTTCCCAGTTCTGGGAACATCTAACACGTGTTCGTGTGACAAGAAGTTACCTTGGCAACTTGCTCCTGTTTCCCAGCACCATCCCTCCCAGAGCCCTGGGATTCTGGGAAGAGCTGTTGGTGGGAAAGGCTCGCTGGGCAAGGGAGGCTGACAAGAAAGGAGGTGGAAGAAGTGGGAAAGTTTGAGGTAGATGAGCTAATCACCGGGCAGAGGCAGAAAATATTCCAGGATAAATATCAGATCCTGTGTTCCAAAGAAAACTTCTTGTTCAGTTAGACAGTCTTTCCCAGCATCAGATAAGATCCTGGCAGGAGGAAGCTCCAAGCACCTAAAGGACATTAATTCTGAGCCATTAGAGATTCAGTATTTGTGCAGAGCAAGATTGATGATGTTTGCAAAAAAA
>VXAC01004735.1:62508-82933 GCA_013399225.1 Rhipidura dahli | reverse complement strand
CAAAGGATGAGGAAAAGTCTGAGTTACTTAAAGCTTTCTTTGGCTCAGTCAGTAATAGTAATACCAGTTGTCCTCCCTTTTACTATTAAAATAAACTTATTTTATTCATTTTTTTAAATTTGATACTTGGTTTTACAAGTATTTATCCTCAGTATGTCAGTGTTATTTTATATTG
This sequence comes from Rhipidura dahli, assembly GCA_013399225.1. Classification (NCBI taxonomy): domain Eukaryota; kingdom Metazoa; phylum Chordata; class Aves; order Passeriformes; family Rhipiduridae; genus Rhipidura; species Rhipidura dahli. The sequence continues at coordinate 82,758 of VXAC01004735.1, read as the reverse complement.
GCCTTCAAAAGCTCATACTGTTGCCCTAGGACCTTGCCGTGGTACAGCACTGTGCTCATCTAAGGAAACAACTGAATCAGCTGTTGTCAAAGTCAGCTGTTTTCTAAATGGCAGTAGTATAAATACAATTTTAAACAACAAAATCATGCAAATTAACAATGCTGGGGACAGCTTATCAATATATCTTATTTAAACATTCAAATCTAAAATTTTAAAAAAGTAAAGCTAATTTATAAATGCGCAATAGTTGCTCAAAGGATATTTTCTAACATGCCAGAAGATTTTCCTCCCATTTGTCCTTCTGTAAAAAACTTCAACTGCTTTAAGGAAAAAAAAAAATAATAAGGTATCTTCCAATCTATAACAATGCTAAGAAAGATCTTTCCTAAATGGACAGTCCATATATTCTTGCTGGTCCATACAGCTGTTGATGCATGGAATTACTGGCAATATGATTTAATAATGGTAAACTGCAGGCCAAATAAGGGATAGTCTTACAGATAATTTATCCCACTTCTTTGATTTATTAGTAATGATGTGAGCAGAAAACTATCAAGGAATATTCAGAAAATAGAATGCTCATTGTCCATTTTTTTTTTTCAGTTATGGCACTAGTGTGTCACCTGTGAATACAAAGTTAGTAGTCATTGCCAGCATAGACCTGGTGTGGCAGAGATGAAGAAAGAAAGTCTTTTCTCTGACAGCACAAAATCTGAATACCTAGGATCTCATTACAGATCCAAACTCATACTTCTCTTGACTTAGATCATATATTTGGATTTCCTAGGTCTTGAGAGAGAATAATAACCAAAGAATATACAATATTGTGAAATTATTTTCTTTAAGTCATGTGTGCTAACAGTATTTTAATTTCCATATAATATGTAAATAAATGGAAGTCTGTTTCAAGAAGTATCAGATAGATTTTGAAGTTTAGTAAGTAGGTGATTTGAGATACCCTTGGTCGATAGCGCTTCAAAACATATTGAATATATTTCCTTCCTCTTATTCTTCCTGAAAGGAAAAATTTCGCTTGTCTTAAGCATCTGGAATGTGACTGTCATTCTGAACAGTGCATTATATCTCTCTAATCCTGTTTGAAAACCTAACTCTCTGGAAGGGTTCCAACACAGACACTTCGTATTTGAACATTGATTGTAACTGATAACTATATAACAGCTACCTAGCTGCCTGTCATTGAAATCTATGAATCTTATTCTTAGACACATCAGTCTTGCCTTGCATTTAGTACATAATGTTAGCCTGTATCTCAATTATCTAACCCAGGTGGGAGGACACCTAAGAGTTAAATGCCCCAGACTTGAGTCAATCTCATCTTTGTCTGGCATTAGATGCATTAGGTATTAGATATTAGAATTGGATACCCATATCTTCTTTTTTTGTTTTGTGTTTTTCTCCTTCACATGTATCTTCTCTTTTTTTTTTTTTTTTTTAATATTTCCCCCCTCAGTTTAAAGAATCCCATTGAAGTTATAGAGCTTTTTATAATTATAATTATTTCTCTGTGAAAGAAACCATACCCTGTGGCAAGCCAGAACCTTGCTTGGTCTATCTTGGAGAAAATTCGAGCTGTGCAAACACTGCTGTTCCATTCTGTTTCCAATAGCTTGAGGCTTTCAGTCACACATCCTTTTCTCAGCCATTCCATTGACCTGCTCGGTATGCCCTAATATTCCCTGTGGCAATGTTTGCTATATTTGCAGGCATTTCATACCACCCAAATGCATAAAGAAGCTCAAGGGAATTAAACAATTGTGTCCTGAGGGGTTACTATATTTCTGTGTATAAAGACAGCAGGATTTCCCCTAGGTGAAGAGCATGACTCTGTCTTTATTATTCATCTTCTAGAATGAATTTGAAAAGGAAGTCTGCAGAAACTGAATGTTAGTATTTTGAGTAAAATTCAGTTGAATAAATACTCATTATGAGCCTGTGGTGAAGCCAAAGAGTCTGAGTAACCACAGGCAGAGGATGAAAGAACGTTCATAGGACTCTTAAGCTTAAATATATGCAAACATCCTTTGGGACTTAGGATTTATTTAAGGAGATTTTGCATTAATAACAAAAACATATGCATATATTTTTACCAGCAAAGATTAATCTGCCCTGATTTCTGATGAGCCAACCACCCATTTACGAAACAGTTCTCCATGGGACAAACTTTGTCAAATGCTCGTGGGACAACGAGCCCTCTGTTCTGAAATTCATAACGCACTTAAATGAATGATGAATCCACAGTCTCCGGATTTTTTTTGTTTCTGACATTTTTAGTATTTCATGTGGCTTAAGGAGATGTTATATCTAAAAAGAATGTGACTTTAAGGCAGACTCTAAAATATTCCTTTGGCAGCATCAATTGGCCTTGCATACACTGAACTTGTGAGCATTAGTTCAAGGGCCCTCAAATAAGGAGCAAACCTCTCCAGCTGCAGGTCACTCAAAGCTAAAAAAAGATCCCAGAGACAAGGCAAGCCAGCAAGTTTATCAGCAGTTTAATTCCCCAAGAGGGCACCAGGGGCCATTACATGGCCATTATCATAGCCAGCAGTGGAGTCACAGGCAGAACAGAGGCAGCCAAGCAGCCAGCCAAGAAATCAGCCAAGGGCTTTGCAACAGACACAGATGTTGCTGCTAAAAAATTTATTCTAGACCTTGGCATCTGAGTCCTTTAGCTGTCAGTTCTGTGTCTTGTGTGAGGCCCCAGCTGTTAAATTTGTTGATGAAAAGAGAAGAAGGGAAAAAGCTGAGCTGCATTTAGATGACCAGCAATTTGATTCCTTCTGAAGTACTTATCTTAAAGGGTTGATGTCTCTTTTAATAGACATCTTCTAACCTTTTCCTGCAAAGGTTTCAAAAATTTCCCAGAAGTTAGCTGTTAAAGCTCTTACTGGATCCAGAAATATTCAGTGGTGAACTGTTCTCTCACACAGGGGTTGGTCCTATAAAGAAGAGTATGCACAATGGAATGGGCATCATGGATTAATGGCCTCTAAATTTGGTTGTCTGAGAAATTATATGAGAATACTTTCACCTGGAAGGATGACAGTAGCTGAAAAGCTTTCACTGTTTATTTCTTGCCCTTCAAATATTCCACATTTGGATAAATGATCTAGTATCCTCAAAGAGATTGTCAGTTTTTTGACTTCTCTGTGCTTTTCTTGTAATTTCCAAAGAGCCACTACTTTAGCTACAATCAAGATCTGTTTATGATTTGAAAGCTCTGGTATGTATTCTTGCCTTAGTTTTCTTTCCCTACAACACTTCAATCAGTGAGCACTATTGTTCTCCTACCATACACTATAACCAATATTTTATTTGAAAAAATGCATTACATTGCTAATTTTTACCAGATCATGAAAAAAGTAGCAATAACACATATCTGTTCTTTAAATTACTATTTAATTTTGCCAGTATTCTTACCATATAAGAATACAGACAAATAGTAACAGATATAATTTTGTGTTAATACATATTATCATGGGACAACTCAGGCAATACATTTTTTTAGACAAAACATATTCATTTTTATCCACCCACATAAAAATAAATGTTCTGCTCAGAAATTTGCATGTTTATGAGCAGGTTATATGTTTTTACTTTCTTCCATCAGCTTCTGTTTTGCAAAAAATTGACAAGAATTTCCAGTTTAAATTATTTTTCTACCTTAGCCATCGCTGTCTGTTAAAACCCATCTTTTTTTTTTCCTTTCCTAGTTGTGCTGCCAATACAGACAGAGCAAATTTCTTCACTTTCTTTTACAAATAACTTAATGCACTTTGACCCTTTTAAGGCTATATCCAGCTGCTCTTTCTTATCTTTTAGAGATAAACCCCGAGGGCTTGAGGACAGCTGCTCCATTCTGCTTAGGTCAATGCTGTTGTCATAAATTCCTGCACTGTTTTGTCAATTAGTTGGCTCTTAACCAAGCTTCTTGAGACTGTATTGGGCAGCCAGAAAGTGTATTACAGAGTGTAACACAACAAACCTCTAGGCAGTTATAATTATTTGCAAGAGTAAATTCAAGAATAGACAGCAATTTCTCTTTGGTGTGTGAGAGTAAACCTCTGATTTGGCTGATGAATTAAGATTAAATGACTGCACTCCTCTTCCTTTTAAAATAAGCAAGAGGCTAATTATTATTACTTACCAAAACCCATAGGATCTTATTCAGGTGAATATCTTTGTCATCAGCCTGATATTTTTAGCAGATTCTTCTCCTTCCTTCCTTCCTTCCTTCCTTCCTTCCTTCCTTCCTTCCTTCCTTCCTTCCTTCCTTCCTTCCTTCCTTCCTCCCCCATCCTTCATCTCCCTTTCCCTCCTTCCTTCCTTCGTTCCTTCCTTCCTTCCTTCCTTCCTCCCCCATCCTTCATCTCCCTTCTTCCCTCTCCCATGACCCAAAGACTCTTGAACTACTTTTGTACTATAACACAGTGACGAAGAGGTGAAAAAAATCCCAAGAAATAATTTAGCTATTGAAACAATCTAAAAAAGGCAATATTTATCAGCTTAACTCAAGGTAAAGCAAGAACTGAATTGATGTAAACCCCTTCCCAAATAGTTCTTCCAGCTGGTAGGCTATCATATAAAAAATGAGAAACAGTATAATTACTGGCTGTGCTTTCTGAGGACAAATAATTTGCCAGTGGTTTTCAAAAAAAATTGTACACAACTACTCTGGTAAAGATATGTAAGCCTGAAGTAATTTACTGTTTTCTTTGAGGTTCTCTTTTTTCCACATTTCTTCTTGTTTTTATCTAAGTAGCTGCCTGTGCTGAATGTACCTTCAAGGACATTGCTTTGCATAGAAGCACTGGATGCCTTTCATCCAGTCAAAAAAATCATAAAGATCCTTAATCACTCTTTACAGAAATGGGACCAAAAACGACTTTTCTGTATTTCACTCAGAAACAATAACACTCCCCAACTCTGTCCCCTACCCCCCACCCTCCCAAACAAAGTAAACCAAACCGAAACCAAACAAATAAATGATCTGTTAAAGCAACTCAATCCTTTATTTGTTCTGTTGGTTTTACAGTTGCCATTTTTGATGCCAGTTCTGATATTTAGGCACTGACTGGTTGTGCTTAGACTATAGGATGTTTGCTCTGCTGTGTGTCCTGCTACGTCAGTCATCCCTGCTAAGGACAGATCCTAGCTGTGTCCCAGTTATGGGGCAGATGTACCACTTTGTTGCCTGCAGTACTGGTTTTCAGATATTCAAAGAGGAATTTACTAGAGTGACGACTTCTAATTAGCCAGGATTTCTTTGTTTCCCTTTCAAAGAATCAGAGCACCTGAAGAGGAACAGGAAAAAATCAGATTCAGACACCGGTCAGTTGTGAATTTACCCACACCCAGGGATGAAAATCATCTGTCAACACTGTAAACGTGAAGGACAGAAGCAAAAACTTTGTCTGTCTCCAAATATCTCCAGAGGAAAATCAATCCATATGAAAACTGGTGGCCTGGATAAACAGGTTAGTGACCAGGAAAACACTACAGGACAAGAAACAGAATTATCACTGCACCAGATTTGAATTTAGACCTTTCATTTCCTGAGCCATTTGTCCCTGTGAAAAAGAGGAAATAAGACAATGTGAATTAGTTGTCCTTCTTTAGAAAGCATAATGTTTGTTTCTTTAGAAAATTGTTCTGGTTTCTTTTACTAATGTTTAATGCCAGAGAGCAATAGTGGGAGTCAAAGTGACTCCTCAGCATTGAGAGCAAAACATTCATAGTGAGCACCTCTCCTATCACAGTTTTATAGGAGAGGAAAGAGATTTGATGGGAAGAGTCTGAGATCAATTCTAGAGTACAGCCAATTACAAGGCAATGTGAATAGGAAAATTTTTTTTTAAATTTCCACTGTCAGAGAAGGAAAATTAATCTGTTCAAAGAGAGAAATGTAGGCAATATGGACAACTGTTTGCCAGTGTGAATGGACCAGCCACATACAAAAAGGACTATGATAAACCTGTTTAAAGATTATTCAGATTCAAAGATTTCAAAGTTTTTCATTTCCTTACCTGAAGTTGGCTAATAGGCTGAAATGAAACCTCAATCTATAAACTCCAGCAAGCAGATCAGGGACAAGCCTAATTAGCATCTGAATAAAGCAGTTAAAAAAAATTCTGAGAACTTTAGTAAATGACGGTCATGAGTCAGCAAATTTCCCTTTTTAAGACTTCATTCAATACATGTGAGTAAGTTCTCAGTTTTAATAATGTGGATATTCCTACTCCTACTTAGAAAATAAGCTTAATGCTTGTCAACATTCCTTATTTAAGTCACTTACAGGCTTGAGTGTTTCACCATAAGTCAAACTTCATATGAATATGTGTATGGTATGAACACATGGATCCCTATACTGCTACTAAGCCACTGGAAATAACAAATTTTCAATAAAAACAGGTGCAGCTACAAAAAACCATGCTGTGTTTTATGTAGGTCTAGGCATATAGCCCCTTATAATATGGAAGCTAATACCTGTGTACTTAATTTTGGTTTGAATTTTAGTATGGTAATTTCTATGAGAAATAGACATTTACATGTATAGCTGATTCCAAATTTCTTACTTGCTACACTTCTGCCATGCCTTGTATTCAAACAATATCTCACTTTCAGTGTGGAAATATAATATTGAAGGAAATAATTCTGAAATGAAATTTCCTCAGTATTTCCATTTCACAGAAGATTTTGACAAATAATGTATGTAAAAATCTTCCTCTTTTTTTTTTTTGAAACAACATCCTCAAGAACATAGTTTTTGTTTCTCTCACCTCTATTTTGTAAATGCATTTTAATCTAAAAGCAATTTATCCATATTATGACATATATGTTGAACTCTAACAGTGTCAAAATTTGAAAAATTCTTCACATTTCCAGAAGTGTTGAAGTCAAGTTGATGTGAAGGAGTGTAATTTCCATAAATTTGAGTTATTCTGTGTGGTTTTACTATTTGAAAGAAAAAGAGATTTAACACCTCTACTTAAGGCTCCTCAGACAAAAGCACATGAGAAATTACTAATTATTAATTTTTATATATATAATATGATTAAAACCATGCATAAGTCATAGTTGTTTGCTGGATCCAGCTCAAACTGGTAAGTAAATGTAGGCTAGCAATATAACTAGATCTTTACCTTTTACCCTCTGTGTCTTAGTTGTCCATCTTTGAAATACAGTAAGTATAAATACACTTTTCCACTATGCAAATCAGCTAATTACATGGGTGATTGAGAATTGTTTGTGTATTATGATGCAACAATATTTAAGTATGCAATGAAAGAAATATGTATGTATATCGGTAGATCAAATGTATAAGCTAAATCTGTATTACCATTTCCCACTCACTAGAAATCAATTCTCTATAACGTTCTGTTGCAAGGTTGCATAGTCCCTGACATAGTTTTGCCTGGACTAAGGGTGACTGATTCATCCTGGCTGGACATCAGTTGTAAACCAAAACTTCCCCCTCTTCAACTCAGTAGGGGAGACATATTGCAGTGAAAGGCTTGTGGGTTGAGACAAGGACAGGGAGAGATCACTCACCAATTACTGCCTTGGCACGAACTTCAACCTGGGCTGCAGGAATGTGGGATCCCTGCCACAGGAGACAATCCTCCTCAAATGTCTCCAGAATGAGTCTTTCCCACATGCAAATTCCGTGGGGTGCAATCCTATAGGAACAGGCTGCTCCCACATGAGTCTCCCTGGGGTCACAAGTCTTGCCAGAAAACCTGCTCCAGCATGGCCTTCTCCCTCCATGGGACCCCAGGTCCTGCCTGGAGCATTCTCCAGTACAGGCTTCCCATGGGGTCGCAGCCTCCTTTGGGCATCCACCTGCTCCACTGCTGGATCCTCCACAGGCTGCAGGGGGACAGCCTGTTTCACCATGGGCTTCACCATGGGCTGCAGGGGAATCTCAGCTCCAGCATGTGGATCACCTCCTACCCCTCCTTCTCAACTGATGTGGGTGCCTGCAGGGCTGTTTCTCTCATGCATCCTTGCTCATCTCTCAGGCTGTTGTTTGCTCTTTACACAGCAACTTTTGCTCCTTCTTAACTCTGATATCCCAGAGGTGTTACCACTGTCACTGACAGGCTCAGCCTTGGCCAGCACTGGGTGCATCTTGGCCAGGTCGGCATTGGCTCTGTTGAACACAGAGAAATCTTCTGGCAGCTTCTCACAGAACCACCCCTGTAGCTGCCCCCCCTGCATCAAAACCTTCCCATACAAACCCAGTACTCCAAGTAACACTTTTCAGAATTACTTCCAAGTGTGTTCTGGGAGATACCGTAGAAGAAGGAGGATTCTTAATTAGAATGTGGCCATGCTGTTTGGAGAGTAAGAGAATTTAATAATATGAATGCAAGCTGTTCTATGCCAGCTGGCCTCAACAGCAAACAACAGTCCTAGACATATTTAATTTACTAGCCTAAATGTAGCTTTTGTGCTCTTCCACACTGCTTATGCAGCAGTATATTCCTTAGCAAAGGAGAATAAGCACCAACTTTTTAATATGGAAAAACCCCAATGTTTAACGACAAATGTAAAATTTTGTAGAGCGAAGGAATATCAGTATACTTTTCCTCAAGTAAGATAATTCAACAGCCATGAAAATGAATAATAAGTACAGATGTCTTAAGTGAAGACTGGTGTTTTCTTGAGATTTCGACAGGATAATTGCATGTTTATTGAAACAGTTATTCTTAATTTTTTTAATGGGAAAATTTGTTCCATCATTAAAGACTTAAGAGTCTAATTAAAATACAAGAAACAACTATTATTGGTCTAATTACAACAAGACTAATATTCATAACTAATTGACACAGTGAAGATATGGGCTGTGTTGTATTAACCGGTTTTTCCTGAGATTAGGCTCATTGCTGGTGCACCTCTAAGGTCATAGCACCTTCAGGTTCATTCTACCCAAAGTACAGTGTAAAGAGGAGTCATCAGCTTCATTAGGTCTTTGCCAGGAGGAATATGACACTCATGGTGGAAATTTACCTACTTTGGGTCCACTTGGGGGTCTTTCTATGGAGTTTTTCATCACAGTTTTCTTACCCATCCTTTTTCTTTTTTTTTTTTTTTTTGCCCCCTTGGTTTCTATCAAGAATTTGCCTGTTCGCAATACTTAGCTGCTATTTATGGGAGCCTAAAACTTTACCAAAATACTATAAAGGGCTAATGATCATTTTCTTTATTTGTTTTTGGGTTTGTTTGTTTTGTTTTGTTTTTTTTGATTTTTTGGTTTTTTGTTCAGGGGTTTCTGTTATTTGTTTTGGGGTTTTTTCGTCATCCTTTACCATGGAGGATAATCACAGACTTAAGCCAAGGCAAACTGGGCAATAGTCACCTTCTCCCAGATAATTGCTATAACAGTTGAAACTGGCAGCTCAGACTCAGACAGGCCGGAAAAGTCCTAAGGGCCTTCTTTGTCAGATCAATAAAATGACTGCAGTAGGATTATTCCTACTGCATCATATTTTCTAGTCCCCAAAAGTAGAAAAAAAAGTACCTTCTGTATACTTTGGGGGCAGGAGTTCAAACCACATTGTTGAAGAGAAAAGTAAGTATCCTGTGGGCTCCAGGGAAAAAGAAAAATATAAAAATATTTTTACTTTTATTATTTGTGTTTTCCTTTTCCTCAGTGTCTACAGTATATAAAGAATATGAAAATTTCATGTAAAAATACAGCTCAAACAATCTGATCTTAGATGCAGGGAAAACAATAGCTAATTTTTCATTTACCTTCAAATATTTTAAATAAAGAACTGCACTAACAACAAGTAAAACTGCAACATTTTTTGATTATGCGATTACATATAAGCCCAAAAATAAGATAATATTTTGAAACCTCAGAATGATGAGTCTATGTGAATTAATAAGCCATGTGTGAGTATATACTTTCTTCCTGTTCATAATTCATTTTAAAGTTTCTTGCTTCTAAACTCTTTTTCCCTTTCCAGGACATCTGGTGCCTAAAAATCACAGCATAACAGCTCCAGACTTTCTCATTTTGTAATTAAAGAAAGCCTGGATTTTTAGGTCTTGCTGTGAAGATCACAGTATGTGTATTTATGAGTCTGGCATATCCCTCTCACTTACTAGCCTGGTTTCAATTTTTTTATCTTCTCATAAGCTCAGAGCTGATAATTCACAGAGTGTTTGTGATGCTGTGAAGGGACCTAGTTCCTTAAAAAGCTGACCTTGGAATCAGCTTTGAGGGACAGGATCTAAGACAGAGGGAAGACAGATTGTGAATCTCAGCAAGATAAGACACATGGATTCATCCAAACAATCCACATTGGATCTAAAGTAAAGACACCTATGACATCTGGGTCAGATTTCCTTTATGGCCAATAGTGAGAATCATACTTTTTATACCAATTTAAGATACTATAGATATCAGCTTGTATGTATTATACTAACTTATATCTAAAGCAGATTGCAAGAATAATGACTGAAAATTTTGTTTCTCATCTTTGAATGTTACGGTCACCTAAAGTTATTGAATGAGATGTAGATGATTCTTCTATAAACCTCCAGATTCCTGCTAGACTCTGGCCAAGGATTCCTGCATTCCTATTTCAAGCAAGTATGGCATTGCTAAATGATTTGAGTGACACAAACTGCATTACAGGATAGTTTCCTAGATATTTCAGTGAAGGTGGTGTGTTTTCTGGAGAGTTTAACCCAATTTCCTGTTCCTTGTGCCATTTTCTCTTTTGTAAAAGATAAAATTACTTTTTACCTGTAAAGAAGAAAAATTCAAGTTAATTTGGATATTTCTATTCCTAACCAATTACTCAAAAACTTAAAGTGCTTAATGTTTTTCATTCCACACTCTCTTTAAAATGTTCCTCTCAATTTATTTAAAAAAACCCCAAAACACAACTTAGATCAGTCCCTCCCACCAGAATGCAAGGATCAAGAACATGGAGTAAAAAAATGAAGTTTGAATTACATTTTTTTAACTTTTCCCATCTTTATATAATCAAAATCTAAGAGGTATCTTAAAGAGGCCATTTAATTATATTCCCTAGGAGATCATTTTAAGAATTGGAAGTGTTCACCATTAACATTCAAAGCTATGTTTGATTTAGGTTGACAAAACAATGACAACAGTGACAGAATCTTCAATTTATCTTTCACAAATTTTTTTTTTAAGTATCCCCTGGAGATATACAATTACATTTAGAAACAAAAGTAAGATAGGATTTACCAAGAACCATTAGTGTTAATTTTCTAAGCAAATCCTCTCAGCTACTGTCAGTTTCACCATGTAGATAAGTGTTGCAGCTTTATAGATGGCGATCATGCTCATCCTGTAGATATGGGTAATAAGATAATAATATCTGTATGTGATCTGCACTCTAGTAACAATCTACAAAATGTTAACTCCTAGGAAAACTTTCCAGCAAAGCTCCAGTCATTGCCATAATCTACCACATTCAAAAATACAAGCAATTTATTATACTTCACCCCAAATAAAGTTTCTTCAGCAGAACTACTTTTACATCATTACACAACAGCAAGAAAATGTGCCCTACTCCCTTACTATGCTAACAAGAACATAAATTTCTTGTAGGAAAATAATTCTTAGTGATAAGTTAATATATTTTGAAGGGGGTAAGCATTTGAATTTTTAATATTTAATATTTTTTGATAGATCAAGCCCAAATAATTCCAAATGCATTTAAATCAAGTTAAAATCCCCACCAGTTATTTATTTTCCTTAAAGAGGTTGTTTTTCCTCAGCTCTTTTTAAAAATTTTTTTTAGTAAGTTTAGTTTTATGAAGGCAGCTCATGAATAGCAGTATGCAACACCCACCAACATTTCTGGCTTAATCATTTGCATGGAATTGAGAAGAGTTGCCTGTCTCGAGCACTGTCAAGTCCACAGAAGGAGCTTGCCATAAGATAAGCCACTACAATGGGAAGTTGAGATAAGCATGGAAGGGAGGACTTTGCAAGAGGAAGGCACTAAAATTCCAGGCCTGGTGGAGATGAGATTTGGTTAGAATATTGCATCCAGACAAAAATTCCCACTGTGGCAAACTATGGGAAAGGAAGGAACTGCTCATACACATACGACCCCAAGTTTTGGGAATGGCATCACTGACCACTCTGAGGATACTCAGAACTTGGCCTGTAAAAAGGTGACACCCCAGAATAATGACTCCAGAACCTCCACCACCAAACTCAGGGTGAAGAAGGACCAATGGGACCAACAGGATCCATGAGTGGTGATAAATAAAATCCATGTTGTTGACGTCAGCATATGGTCTCGTTTGCACCTTAACACAGGCAGAGGCATCTCTTACTAATCAGATCATAACATCATTATTGCAGTAATAGCCTTCAACTGCTTCAAAGTGTCAGGAAATTAAAATAAAATTGTAGACCACTATTTTTTTTTTTTTTTTTTGACACATTGAGCATTTGGAGGGCTGAGGACTACAGAAAATAAGTAATGCCTAGGCTTTTCAAATATTCTTGACGATATTAACACAAATACCTGAGAGTTTTGTGCCCTGTAGGGTCTCCCTCTATTGTACTGCTAAGTAATAAGAGAAATACAATGTATTTCTAGCTGATTTTGATATATTTAGTACTTATTTCTTTCAGCATGATTTAATGGTGCTCAACATCACTTTGCTGTCTACCTAAATATTATTTTCTACTCTCTATTAATTGAGGTGTAGGAAATAAACATTGTCAAGGGATTTGAGGGCAGACAGTTTTCTTTGATCCCTAGAATTTACCAAGAATACAGCTAATTTCAATCCCCAGTTTGTTTTTGTGGGGCTTTCAAACTAATTCAGTTACAGAAACTGTTACTTTTTAATTATATTCAAAATGTATGTGTGAGACAGGGAATCCAACAGCAACATTGGCACCAAAGTCATGTAAATTAATTCCTCTGAGTCTTGTGAGGGAACTCCTGTTCAGAATTAGGTATTAAACCTGAGGGGCTTTGTGGAACTGCAAGATATTCATAAAACAATTACAGCAATATAAAAAAAAATCTTTTTTGTAACCAAGGCAAATTTTATTATCCTAAACTTCCATTACAGTTGTGGCCAAAATTCTTTTCACATATTTTAAACTTCTCATAGGATTTAATCTCTTCCCTTATAGAAACAAATTGTCCTCTGAGCATGGGAAAGACTAGAAAACATAATTAAAACAGACATCTAACTTCATGCATTTGAAGACAGGGGAAATAAATCATATTCAAAATGATTTAAGAATATAGTGTAGATCTTATAGTAAATCTAGAGATACTGAGAATAATCAGTCATTAATTTTGACAAGTCATCATTCAGATTACTGATCAGTAATGTATCCCAGTTAAGATGAAGAAGGGTATACAGTGGTTATATGTAGGTGGGAAAATGGCAAAAATAGTGTTTTTAAAGGCAAAAAATGAAATATGCGGTTGTAGTTTTCTGCAATTTTTCTAAAGTAGTTTATAGAATCATAAAATCATTAAGGTTGGAAAGGACTTTCAAGATCATTGAGTCCAACCTTTAGAGGCTTATTAGCTTGTAGATGTGGCACTCAAGGACATGGCTTAGTGGTGGATTTGGATAGTGTCAGGTTTGCAGTTAGACTTAATGATCTCAGAGATCTTTTCCAACCTAAATGATTCTGTGATTCGAAACCCAAACCAGGTTAATTCCATCATTCATCATACATCAGTCCCAGAAGTGTCCAAGGCTACATTGGATGGAGCTTTAAGAAATCTTGTCTAGTGAAAGGTGTCCCTTCACACAGCAGGGGGGGTTGGAATTAGAGGATCTTTAAGATCCCTTCTAACCCAAACCAAAGTATGATTCTATGATGATATTCATTCATCAATATGAGCTTTCTTCACCTTTGGAAAGTTACAAAAAAATTGAGGAAGGCCATAATGTATAGATATTCCTAAATTACAAGATGCTGTGTTTCTGATTGACCTTTTGTAGCTGAGCATTTTTTGTTATATTTCTTTCTCGTGGAAGGAGAATGGACTATAACATAAACATGCAGTAGAAACAGAAGAATGAACTGGAGACATTCTACATGTGAAGCTGCTAGGAATTGACAAATTTGAAGGCAGAGCACAGACAAGTACTGAAAGAATGAGGTGAATGACTGTAACTGACCACATGTGTGTTAAATCCTCCTTGACAGTAAAGTTTAATGCAATAATTTAAATCTTGATTAAGGTTGCTAAACCTGTACAGATATTCTTATTTCTGACTAGGAAATGTGGACAGAAGGGTGAAATAACCTACCATCTATTACAGTTTTTCTTGTGTTTAAGAAAACCAAAATAATTGTACCAGGTAAATCTTAAGGGCCTCAGAAAGAGAAACTTTAAAGGGAGGATCAAAATAAAAGTAGTACAAAACAAACAAAAACATCTTCACAACTGAGGATCCCAAGATGACCGTTAGTATCACCTTATCTTTGCTTGTATTTTCTACTTCTCTGTTCCAGGAAACTTTTAGAGACAGTAAATATATACAGGTTATTCTAGTGTTTTTGTTTCTAAATATAATCCAGCAATGCTTCTGGGCTTTGGAAAAACCATAAAAATAAAAATGCATGAGTTTTTGGGAAGACAAAATTCCATGGAACATGTTTCTGAAATTATTCTAGGGAAATGATAATTTTCAATTTTATTGCTCCTTGACTGACCTAACTGTGGAAAGTTCAAACAAAATGTAACAGTAACCTCAAATTTGAAGTAGAAGTGGAATGTCTGTTATCAATCAAAACAATCAAAAGGAACAACAGTAGTCTAGAGAATAAGTGTGCCAATAGTTCAGACAGTAATATTTGATTTAATAAGTGTGGGAAGATATCTTACAACATATAGCAAACAGAGATGATAGATGGTGCACCCAAAGCCTTGGTACTACTGCCTTTTTTTCTGTTCATACAAAGGAGACAAACAAAACTACTATCTGTATATTTATCTATACACATTGGTGTAATTTAAAGGATTTTTTTTTTGCTTTTCTTCTAATGCCTTATATGGGAAATTTTTTTTATTATAATGTGTATCTTATATTCTGAAAGATGACAAAATACAACAGAAGATTTTTATTGCTGACTTCTGGGTCATCTTTACCTGAAAACTAATGCTATCACCAAAAAAAAAAAAAAAAAAGCAAATGCAGTGTTGCATCTCTATTCCCTCAGCTTTCTCCTTCTAAGCCTTCTTTTAAAATGACATATAAAGGCTTCTATACACAAAACTGCTTTCAATATATATAAATCAGTAAATTTTATTGAATCTTCAAATCTGAAAGAACCATGCTATATATATATCTGTAAAACTGAGTTACAATTTTCAAATACACTCTTATCTTTCATTTTTACTTTAATCTTAAAACAGCTGACTGTTTCTCATTATACTGAATGTATTCTCTTTCTACCAGAGAGGCCTGTGATTAGAAGGTATATATCACTGTGTAGGAACCTTGACAGCTTGCTTTAGTCAGCAAAACCCCTCACTTCAAGACATTACCTAATCTGAAACACTACCAAATTTGAGGTATTTCAGTAATAACAAAACACATTGTCTGCAGTCTTTTGCACTATTTGTTTTCCATTCTTTCAGTAATGAATCCTGGGTTTTGAGGAGGTTTTTTGAGGGTTGGTGTGTTTTTTTTTCTTTTGGTTTTGGTTTTGGATTATTTTTTTTCTTTCCCGAAGCCTGTTAATTTATCCAATACTTTAAAATTGTGTATAAGTTTTAGCCCTTTTTTTCTACTTGCATTCTGACAGCTGTTTTTGAAAGTGACAAACATTTTATTTCAGAAGATTGTCCTCACCAAAGTTTATGTCAAAGAACTTGCCCTAAAATTTATTAGGATTATTTTTTTTAAATGAAATACAAATAGATCATTAAAATTAGTGTAAGAAAACATAAAATCTTTCTTTTTTTCCTTTTTTTTTTTTTTCCTGGGAAAATGTTTACATATGTTTTGGTAGCCAAGTGATTAATTTTTTGTGTTTTATATGTACAATCCAATCTTTAGACTCTTATTGGTGTTCTGTGGGTGAATGGAGTATTATCAGAATTAAGATATGTCAAACAATCTGATGGAGAGCAGGTGAGACAGATATTTTGACAGTTCGGCTATTTATGAGTGTGCTGCACGAGTGACCTTCTGCCTCTGCCAGCCGAAGAGGAGGAGGGGACGTGTCCATCTGTGCCTGTGTCTGGTGTGAGCCCAAATGTGGGGGCTGCTGGGGACAGAGCCTTGTCTGAGGCTGTCTGTGTGACACATCATATGTGTGTGTGTGTGTGTATTGCTGCATGCTGACACGTGCCTCCGTGTGTGCACAGGCTGGGTTCCAGCAGCAGGACAAAAGGGGTCCCAGAATGGAGCAGCCAGAAAAGGTGGCTACTCTTTACACCCCTTAACTATCTCCTCAAATTAATATGATAATTTTCTAAGTGAAGGCTCTAGAAAAAGAGGGAAGGTATTTGATGTGTTGTAAAGTCAAGCAGAATCAGAAATATTTCAAATATAAAGGAAAATGGTGATTTCAGAGAAAGATCTGACATACTTCATCACCTACATTAAGCTTGAATTTGAGCTTTAGTAAAATAGATCAAGAATATGCTTAGATTTAACACACCTGTTTCTAGCTGTTGAAAAGTACGGTGCTGAAGTGTCATCACTGCCATCCCTTCTAAAAGTCTGCAAGAAGCATTAGTTTTTTAAAATAGAACTAAGTTAAATCTTCAGTTGTCTCCACACAACTAATCAACCACAATTCTTTCTGCAGTCAATACACCACCAGTGAACAATTTACCCTATTTTAAGGCATCTAATTTAGGTAGAATGAAAGGCCCCCTGTGGTGCCTATTTGTCTCCAGACAATACAGAAAATGAGGAAAAAAACCAGCGTAAGTTAGTTATCCCAGAAGCCAGCTAAGCTGTAGTACAATTTAGTTGCATAAGGCGAATTGTCTCTTACCTTCAAGTTTTATTCCTTTTAGGTTTCTGTTAAGTAGAAGAAACACAAAGAATATTAATATATCCCAAATCCTGATCATGTCACAATATTTTTGCTGGTCTCTAACCCAACATTTAACTTACTGATAGTTCTAGCAGAACTGTGAGGCTGTGATGATATCACAGCCTGAATGGGAAATTGCCATGCATTTTGAAGACATTGATTACCCCTTAAACTATCACCTACTTTGGTAACCTCTTTTGCTACAGTTGCTCTTTAGTTTTCTAACAGTAATTAATTCCAGTTCAATTACACAAACAAGGAAGCAAACAAATAAATCATTTTGGCATGAAAAAGTAAAAACTACCCAATCAACAAACAAACATCCTCTCCCCCTGCCATGACTCAGGGATGTAAGCTAAAAATTAAACATTAAAATCCTCATTAAAAGAAAAAAAACCACATATTATGAACCTATTTCCATCAGAGAATTAGGAAAAGTTGTCACCAGAATGAAATATTGTAACTTGTTCATGTTTTCCTGGTCTTTTTCAAATGGTGCATAATATATTCAGTTCTCAAACAGAAAACATGGAGTGTATGGCAATGTTCTATTAAATAGCTCTTTTTCTTCATTGCACAAAAAGCTTTATATTTCTACTCATTTGCTTTAAGTCCTAATACTCATGTCAAAATTGCTCATCACTATAGCTTAATATGAGATTTAAAGGTTTTCTATAAAAATAAATCTGTTGTATGCTAGATTATTTTATTGTTAAAAATATAGTTTTCTTATGACTGACTTAATTCATATGCTTGTTTTTGCTATAGTTCTCTCATTAGACAGACCATTGATTTTGGTGGCAAGTATAAGGAAGAGTTGGAAGCAGTGGCTATCAAGTGTTCAAATTTCATGTTTTTCTTTCATTTGTTTTGGTAATCACACATTAAGTAATTGCATAATTTCCTAGGTAAACATATAAAATTTATGTGGGTTTTTTTTTTCTTTTCAATAATAAGACATACACAGTCTTTTTGGATAGTTCAAAAACACTTTTCTGTTAAAAGATAGTTCCTGACAAAAACTTTTGACAAGATCTACTTAATAACACTTCAAAAAATGGCCTTAATTCCAGAGAAGAATAAAATATTAGACCCAAAAAGAGATTTGCACAATAAAGAAACATAAGAGCATAGAGCAGATACCTACAAAGCAGGCTGTATTATATCTTATATCACTGTCCTAGCAAAGCTTTGTGTGACAATCAGAATATGTACCAACCATGAGTGATGTCCTGATCTGAGAAAGACTTAATATATTATCAGTTCTTTGACAAGTCAGTAATAGAAGAGACAGGAACAAAGATCTATATTTTACTACCAGGAAGCCCTTCTCCTTTTCTGTGGAGGTTGGTATTAATTATAGAATGATGGAATCATTTAAGTTGCAAAAATACTTTAAGATCATTGGGTCTGACCACAAACCTATCACTGCCAAGTCCATAGTTTAACCTTGCCAGCAAGCACAATTTAACTACACATCTTTTAATGCCTCCAGAGATGCTGACTTGACTGCTTCCCTGGGCAGCCCATTCCAATCTTGACAATCTTTTGGGGAAGAAAAAATTCCTAAGCCTCCTTTACTCCAGATTAAACAACCACAGCTCCCTCAGCTGCTCCTCATAAGACCTGTGTGCTAGACCCTGCCCCAGCTCTGTTGTCCTTCTGTGGACACACTTCAGCACCTCAATGACTCTCTTGTAGTCAGGGGGCTCAAAACCCAACACAAGATTTGAGGTGTGGCCTTACTGGTGCAGTGGGACCTTTGCCTTCTTGATTCTCATACGTTTGGGCTCAGCATATCAGTCTAGCTTGTCCACCTTTCTTTACTTCAAGGCTGACTAAACACAGGTACAAGTTGCCCATGCATGACGTGGAGTGTCCCTCCTTGGATGTATTCAAAAGTCATCTGGGCACAGTCCTGGGAAACTGGCCCTAGGTGACCCTACTTGAGTAAGTATTACCTATTTTGAGTCTGAAAATCTCTAGATGTTCCTTTAAACTTCAGTTATTCTGAGACAGTGATGTATAGATCTAACCACATACAAATATTTAAGTGGTTTTATGTTAGATGATACCTGAAGTCATATGATATGAACCCATTTTTACTAAATATGGTGTTTTTCCATAAAATTATATTTTGTGTCATGCTATAGTAGAGACTGAGGTGAATATTTTGCCAAGATCAAATTCTGTGTCATTGTTAGTATCATTTCAATGAAAATTATTTAACAGTTACATACTTCTTAATAGAAGAATGTGAACAACACACATGGTGATATGAAAGAAAACTTATACAGAAATATAAATTCCAGGAAGACATTTAAATATGAAGTAACTCCATACAATTTTTATGGACTCTGAGGATGGTCACTCTTAATTTTACATTGCTCAGGTTGAAGTGAATCATATTTAATAGGGTTCAATTTATAGAAACCATGGATTCCATGGGATTGCAATACAACAGACAGGATCGGACAGTGATAATAGTAGATCCTACTGAAGACAGACGTGAAGAGTAAGATATGCAATAAATGGACTAGTCAGTAACAGAAGAGTTATTTGTTAAATCATAGTGAAAATAAACTTTAAAAATAGTGATTTTATATATTTGATAGCACATGGTGTGATTCTTGGCTGTCCTTCAAAGGGTCAGGACTTTGACTCAATGATCCTGATGGGTCCCTTTCAACCCAGCATATTTCATTATTCTATGAAAATGTCAGAATAAGGCACAGTTTGTAGATATTTCACAGATAATGAAGTATCTTTTTCTATATATCACAGTAATATTCAGATTTTTTTATTCCAGAAAAGAAAGAGATATTACTTTATTACCTTGACACTTTAGTGAGTGAGCTGAAGTGGTTTAACACATAAAATGAGTGAATTTACCAGGAAACATGAAACATTACAGCAGATTGCTAAATCATAGATAATTGCTAAAATCACCAATTGGTGTGTTGGATATCCATTTCAGCAGTAAAGAAAAACTAATATTAAAATACACAGACATAATCCCAAACCTGTCAGAGTTCAAAGAGCATCTGGACAATGCTCTTAGTCATAGAATTTAGTTTTATGTAGTCCTGCAAGGAGCAGGGAGTTGAATTCAATGTTTATGGTTCCCTTCTAACTTGATATATTCCAGGTTCCTTTCCTTTCCTTTCCTTTCCTTTCCTTTCCTTTCCTTT
>VXAC01004735.1:51156-61750 GCA_013399225.1 Rhipidura dahli | reverse complement strand
CCCCTTCCCCTTCCCTTTCCGCACCCTTCCGTACCTTTCCTTTTCCTGTTTACATTTTAGAACAGAATTTTAGCCACAAGGCCAGTCAGCACCCTGTCTCCACCTTTCACAAAATCCATTCAGCATTAAGTGCATAGCATCTCCTGGTAATATATCTACACTTGTTAATTGGTTAATCAGCAGATCACACCCTTGACATGTCCTTTTGCTAATGACCTCTACAGTTAGAAGAAGGTTGTCCACTTAAATAAAGTCTATATGCACATCTTTCAGTAACACATGATGCATGAGAATTTGTATCCAGACCACAGCTAAAAAGCATTATTTAGGTACCTCATAATTCAGTGCTCTGACAAGTTGCTCCAACCAGTTCCTCATCATTTACTTAGAATCACATCTGACCTAGCAGGAGCACTGGCAGATAATGCATTATATATAATGTATATAATGCATTATATACATTATCTTCAGTAATATACATTATAAAATATATATACATTATATATATATATAATATATATACATTGTATATATTACCTTCAGTATATATAAACAGACCTTATAAACAGAGTTCACAGGCAGAGGTTAGATCTCTGCCTCAAAAAGCAGAGTGGAAGCAGCAGATTGTCATACTTACACAGTTTAAACTGTAGACCTAAATATCCCTCATTCTCTATCTAGCCTTTTCCTTCCTTCTTTAAAAACTAATCTGCCTTATGGATTTCTATACTTCAGGGTTCTCCATAAACCTCCACATTCTTTCTCATTATTCTTAAGTGTCAGTGTGTCTCACCTTTTTGTCTGCAGTAAATATTCCCCTAGTTTTTGTGGTTGTACTACTTATTAAATAGTGCTCCCCAAGATCAGGCTATTGTTACTATCTTTCCTGATCCTTCATCTCATAATACTTAATTTCCTTACCATCCTAAAAATCTTTTAATTTTGGGCTTCTTTATCAGATGCATTCAGTGAGTGATTCTGACACACTGAAACAAGCTGTCTTGGCTTTGACTAAGTCCTGAATACCTCAATAAAATGAAGGCTATTTTTCTCTGATGTTTCTTTTTCTCTGCAGATATCATTTCTAGACCATAGTTAATTTCTTTCAATTTCCTCTCCTTTTGTCTTTACTGAGTGGAGGTTTACTTAGTTTACCAAGGAACAAAATTTATTACTTTTAACAAGTTTTTCTTTTAGAGGCAGAGAAAGCATAATCAAATGAAAAACAGTGTCTCAAATTATTCTAATTAAGACTTTCTGTATTTGAACATAACTAGTATCTATGCAGAGAAACATATTTTAGCTGCCAAGCCTACTACTTGTGTAAGTAGGTCCTACACTTAAGAGTGTCTACGGTTCTTACTATGAAGCATACATATACAAGAGGTGTTTTATTTCTCTTCCTTCTATTAAGATTGCTTTTTTTTTTTTCTTTTAAAGGAAAAGAAATGACATCCTAGATGGTTGCTAACAGATCTTTTCTTCTTTAGCTTGTGCTTCTATATCATGACTTTCAGTAGCTTATATAATGCTGGGGAAATGGAGAACAAAGGTGTACAAATAACTTCAAATGACGGAAAAACAAAAAATAATCAGGTGCCCCAAAATACATCAATACTGATCTCTCTCTTGGAAGAACTTTGCCTTATTAATTTTATTTTTTATGTGCAGACCAGATCATTCATTGATTTTGTATTTAATCCCCTGACATCACTTAGAATATGCAGTCACACGGAGCATTTGAAAGTGAAGCTGCTCAGGCTTCTCAACCCCTGATCCAAAAGCTATTGTTACCAATTGTAAGATTTCCAGTAATTTCAAAATATTTCCAACTATTTCAACATACTATAGATCGAACACTCCTTTTGGGTTTAGGAAACTAAGTTTAGGCATCATTTATCCTCCGATAAAATGCCTTATTAAGACTGGAAAATTACATTAGTCAGTTTTGTGTCTGTTGACCTGTGTCTGGCAGTAATAAAAAAAAAAAAAAAAATCCTTCAGAAGTGAAACTGGAAAACCAAGTATCATGATCCAATTTTTTTGCACTTAAAAAAAAAGCTGAAAATTTAGAAATAGCTTATAAGCTCTTTACTCAGACTACACACCCAGTGTAGTTGTAATGGTGATTAAACTAGGAAGTTTTTGAGGAGACTGTGTGTAACACAGATATACATCATAGCTTTGACATTAATTCAAGGTCAAAATAATAAAAAAGAAAAATAATTATAACCCCTGCATGTAGGTGGACAGAGAAATATCTGTCTATTTATATGTACACAGACAGTAAACAGGTTTTCAGAATATCAATCTTTGTCCATGTTTANTTGAGGATTTCTTTTTTCTCATTTTTCTAAAAAGTTATTGCTATTTTTATTATTATTTAATATTTTTTAAATTCTTTTTTAAAGCTTTTATTGAGAACATGGTGATATAGTGGAATAGGTTGCTGAGAGAGTTTGTCGAATCTTCATTCCTGGAGCTTTTCTAAATTTAGCTGGCCAAGTTCCTGAGCAACCTGATTTAACTGGATGTTTTCCAACCTAAATTATTCTATGATTTTATATACAAATANTCTCTCTCTTGGAAGAACTTTGCCTTATTAATTTTATTTTTTATGTGCAGACCAGATCATTCATTGATTTTGTATTTAATCCCCTGACATCACTTAGAATATGCAGTCACACGGAGCATTTGAAAGTGAAGCTGCTCAGGCTTCTCAACCCCTGATCCAAAAGCTATTGTTACCAATTGTAAGATTTCCAGTAATTTCAAAATATTTCCAACTATTTCAACATACTATAGATCGAACACTCCTTTTGGGTTTAGGAAACTAAGTTTAGGCATCATTTATCCTCCCATAAAATGCCTTTTTAAGACTGGAAAATTACATTAGTCAGTTTTGTGTTTTTTGACCTGTGTCTGGCAGTAATAAAAAAAAAAAAAAAAATCCTTCAGAAGTGAAACTGGAAAACCAAGTATCATGATCCAATTTTTTTGCACTTAAAAAAAAAGCTGAAAATTTAGAAATAGCTTATAAGCTCTTTACTCAGACTACACACCCAGTGTAGTTGTAATGGTGATTAAACTAGGAAGTTTTTGAGGAGACTGTGTGTAACACAGATATACATCATAGCTTTGACATTAATTCAAGGTCAAAATAATAAAAAAGAAAAATAATTATAACCCCTGCATGTAGGTGGACAGAGAAATATCTGTCTATTTATATGTACACAGACAGTAAACAGGTTTTCAGAATATCAATCTTTGTCCATGTTTAGATGGTTTAATAAATTATGAGGGTAACACAAGAGAAGTAAATACCAATACATTATCTTTTTTCTGATATGTATCAATTTCAGAAGATATAATTATTTTTGAAAGTGTCTGTATAAAAAGAGATTGTTCAGTCCTGCAGAATCCCACAATGGACTTGATAAATTGTTACAGTTATAAATCACAATCTTCATCAATGTCACAAAGACAGAAAGCTGAGAAATACCAGGGTTTTCTTTCTTGCACTGTGTGTTTGATTTCCTGTATAAATTTAATGTATTCAGACCTACCAGGTTTATGCTAAATATCCAGTTCTAGGAGAGTCATTGTGTTCAGTAAGTTATTTATAGTCCTACTAAATAAACTAAGACAAAACTTCCAGAGCAAATTACTTTGTTCTCAATATTATTTTCACATTTAGATGAATTTGCCAGTTAGTGTTGGTAGTTTTTTACCACTTACTATATGACAGTGACTACTTCACATTTAGAGGCTTTAACTGTATATTGCTAAAGTTAAGAGAAATAAACTAAACCTTGAGTTTTGCTATTCTGTTATCAAGATGAAGAGTAATCTATTATAGTTTTTTTTCCCAGACTTGGAATTCATGCTGTGCACCAACTAAGGCATACCAATCAGGTCAACAGACTGAATGCATATTTTCACTTTATTATCTAGTTGCTGAGCTTTCCAACCAAAGGTGGTGAGTGAAGGAATCTCTATACTGTCCCAGGCTTATCAGAACACCTCAAACTACATGCAGAACCAAACTATGAAATTATCAGGCAGTTCTTGAACTTACTAAAATAGCAACCACAGGAAATTTTAAATAATTCAATATTTACTATGCTGAGAGAACTTACCTTTTTAAGTTCTAGAAACAGAAGTTTGAGGGGAGATCTTATAACTGTCTAAACTACTGTTTTGGGGAAGACTAGAAGAATAGTGAAGACTTAGCTAAATTTTTCTCAAAGGTGAACCGCTGGAGCAGTGGGAGACAAAATGCTGAACACAGAAAGTCCTGAGTTGAGGATTTCTTTTTTCTCATTTTTCTAAAAAGTTATTGCTATTTTTATTATTATTTAATATTTTTTAAATTCTTTTTTAAAGCTTTTATTGAGAACATGGTGATATAGTGGAATAGGTTGCTGAGAGAGTTTGTCGAATCTTCATTCCTGGAGCTTTTCTAAATTTAGCTGGCCAAGTTCCTGAGCAACCTGATTTAACTGGATGTTTTCCAACCTAAATTATTCTATGATTTTATATACAAATAAAGAAATGTACACACACACACAAAGATATTTATCACACATAGCTGATGTGTTTCTATGAGGATGTCTGAGTTGTTTGAATTGTTACTTGGATTTCCAACAATCTCCCAGGACTCTGAGGAACAATGGATTACATATTTTTTTGATTTAGTTAGAGGTTACATCATAGCCACTTTGAACAGTTGACCATCACTTTACATTGCATCTACTTATTACAGGTAATCTTTGCATCTCATTTATGTAATTGATGAGTTAGAATAAATGCAAATAATGTATAATGCTGGTTTTACCTTTCTGTTGTGACTGACAGCTCTCTAAGCAGGCTATTTTGAGGCTGTTTGTGGTTTGCTATATCTAGCTGAGTTGTCTTCATCTTCCAAAGAAAATGCATGTAGCTAATGCTCACTGAAACTTGTTTAATGGATCAAAACAATTTAGCAATCAGCATTTAAGGCTAGATTCATCTGTCCAAACATAGGGCATGTAGTGCCATTTATGATACCTCAGGGTATTCAAGATATTCACATAGGCTTATCAGCTATGACTCAGGATTCATGAAAGATCTGCATTGCTCTGGAACACCAGCTGGGGGTCAAGTAGGAGCTACTATGACATTTACAAAGGTATTTGACAGCTATGTCTGGGTAATCAAACTGAGACTTTTAAGGAGAAATTAACCTCACCTGAGCTTAAAATGTCTTTATTTATAACTAATCATCTTACACTCCTTTACTAAACAGCAGAGAAAAATCAGGACTTTTAATACTAAGATGAATCTGTCTAAAAGCAGGTAGCTACTCATAAGGACATGAATCATGACTTGAAAGATCATAATATAGTCAGGTTTTCATGACTAGGTGCAATATAGCCATACATATCTGTATATGCTCTGACAGATGTATTTGGAGATTATTTGCAATCCATTTCTAATCTCTGAAATTTAAACATGTTAATTTATTCAAGATAAGCGTAAAGCAGTTTGCTAAAGACTTTTCTTAGTTCTGAAATGGTTTTCTGAATGTTACCAATTTTCTGCTCTTCACTCACGTGGACGAAATTCTCCTGAGCAGACTGAAATTGTCTACAGCAGAGAGGAAGGGATAAGGAGTATTCTGGGGCTCATCTAAAAGATTAAAAAAAAAAAAAAAGAATATGTATATATATAATTTTTTTAAGAAAGTTGTTGAGGTTGAGATAATGAGACCAGACTATCACTGTCCTGCCATTACTTAATCAGTGCGAATGTTAGAATTAACCTTCAGTGTTTTTCAAATCACTGCAATTTACTAAAATTTTGTTACTCTCCCATCGATTTTAACAGTGTCAGACTATTATATATAACATTTGTTTAAATTTTCCTTTCAAACTTTCCGGCTGAGCAATTGCATGGAGTTGGACCAGTTAAATATTTCTTGCTTGCATAATTAAGACTGTTAAATTCCCTTTCTAGTAATATGACTACTATGATATGAAATGTAAAATTTGTTATCAGATAGGATATAACACTACATAGAAAGTAATATTTCATTTTTATTATATCTTACCTTTCTTCTTTAGAAATCAGATTCATAGCAATATGATACAGACCATATGCTCTATATGATCTTCAGTGACCACAGTAATACCCTGGAAACCAGACCTTACTTGTCTGGGAGCATATAAAAACAATAGTTCAACATAGCTTTGGAGATGTGCATATTCTATATGTTTCTGTTCTGGCAAACTGACAGGTACCTTTTATTCTTTTTAATCATTATTACCTGGTGTGTTAGGGAATGAAAGGCTTAATTCTAAGAAATAAAGCGACTTCTCAGTGTGGCCACACAACCTAAAAAGAAACGAGTCCTGTGTTTCTTTTTGACAGTATAATCCCAGATTAAAAAGCTTTTCTTCTTTTCCACCAAGATATTTTTGGTAGACATTTTTGGCTATTACATAAAAGTAGAAGACTTTTCTCTGTGTTTATTGAAAACAGTGCTAACACAACTAAATCAAAATCACAAATACTCAACTTGAGTTATTGAAATTTAATTAGAAGTGACAGCTGTGTCTGGTCTTTGGACAAAAATATGCATGGTGTTCTGAGTAGGAATTAGAAAAGAGGAGGTGAGAGAAAACTGAATGGCTATGCTTCACAAGAGGGATGAACAATTGTGTCTTTTAAACTCAATAACCTCCTCTAGACTCCCCTGTCCCAATTTCTATACTCATATCTTTGGAGTAAAACCTTAAGTAATGAGGTTATCACAAATATATTAGTTTCCTCCATGTTATACAGTAACAAGCCACCACAAAATATCTTCATAAGATATAGAATTAATATATGTAAAAATTCCTTTATACTTAGAGAAATACAATGGATACCATGAGGGACACTTGCTATTTTTTTCTGGATTTTTGCTACTTTATATGAGAAAAAAATATATCCTACATATTAAACAATAGACATGGGTTATATTCATGTCAAGCTGATATTGAATCAAACTTGTGTTTCAGGAAATATAAAGTGTGAATACTTTTAATATGGTTTCAGCCACAGAATCATAAATTCATTGTGACAAAAGGCACATGCTAGCCTGTGGTGAAAAAGCTAATGTCATTCATTTTATGAATAGATGGTGTGCAAGAAATCTAGAGTACAATTTTTATTGTATTTGGAAAGTTATTAAAATGACTGTCAGTGTTAAAAATAATAATCAGTCAACTTGTCTATGTTTCCTTTGAGTTGTAGAGCAGGTAGTTAAACAATAGGATCCTAGTAGAAAAGTTACCTTTCCTAAGAAAATATCTGAGTGTGTATTTAATGAAAGTGATCCATTCTTGTACCTAAACTTCAGAGTAGGCAAAGCCTAATGCTAGCTTCTAGTTAATTCAATTATTTATACACTTCTACTTTAAGATTATGATGGGACAGCCATTATCATGTGTCCTGACAGTCTGTCATGTAGACATTTTCCTCTTGAAGTCAGTCATACTCAGAAGCCATTCAGCAGGTCTGAGAACCTCAGGAAGCTGTGACCATCATTACTGGGAAAGGGCCACTTGAAAGTTTATCACACTCGGGGGCAGCAGATTTGTCTGAATTCCTGATATCCTCCCAGACTTGATATTCTCAAGTCTACATTCCCCTTTGTCTTTTGCATACAGAGCAGATTCCCTTATTTATTTGGATGACCTACCCAATCACTTAATGGGTTTCTGTGATTCTTTTTTCTGGTGGTGCTCACTTGCTTCTCATTCAGAGAGGGAGACTATGTCCTTATTCTTCTGAAGAGGTGGCTCTAATATCTTGTCACTTCTGGTGGAAGCCCAGAGAAGGGATTATGTGGAAGGATAATCTTTCAGTCTTTCAACACTATATCTCTAAATCTCTCTGAAGTCAATTTTCTATTACCTCTGCCTCACTCTCTAGACACAATGGGAACAGAATCTTTGTATCATAGAATGGTCTGAGTTAGAAGGGACCTTCAAAGATCATCTAGTCCCAATACTCCTGAAAGAGGGAGGGATATCTTTTGCTAGACCAAGTTGCTCAAAGTCCCCGTCCAAACTTATTTTGAACACTTTCAGGAATGGGGCATCTACAACTTCTCTGGGTACCCTGCTTCAATGTCTCACCACAGTTTCAGCTGAATCTAGCAATTCTTTCACTGAAATTATCAGTACTTAAGAACTAGGATTATGGGAGAGGCAAGAGCTAAAATCAAAATCATAATTCCTTTAAAGTGACAGTTAAATGTATCATTCCTCTTGCCCTCTGACACCTTGCTTGAGGAACCATACAGTTGCAATTCCAGAGCTGTACCACTAAGTGGAGAGGGCTTTTAAAAGATCGTTATGCCTTCACCATTGAGTGTTAGAAGAAAATATGCACAGGTCTGAGGCACAGTGTGAGTCATAAGCCTGAAGGCCAGCTGCTAAGATGAAGTTGCAGAGTACTTAAGATCATACTTATACAGCCCCTGTGCTGCATGTCAGTCCCACTCTGTCCCACAGCAATGGCCAGCAATCTTCCTGTAAGGCTGTGGAAGTTAATGGAGCTGCTGTAGGGCAGTGCAGACATAGCGTCTTGTGAGTATTGGGTAGAATACTGGTGTTCTACATATTATATTTTTTAAAGCTTTTCAAAGAAAGGAGTCAGTTTGGGTTAATTTCTTAACTTCTCTGGATTTAGCTATATTAGCACCAACTAAGCTGGATAGCTGTGTTCTTTATAGCCCATCCTAAGAAATTGTTTCAGAAGATGGCCGTCAATTTACTATAAAGAAAGACTATTTGACAAACTCACATAGTGTCTAACTTTTAATCAGCTTAAACCTTGTAACATAAATCCAATGTTTTATGTCAAAAGATGCAGGGTAAGTTTGCAGACTGGCTGATTTATTAAGAAAACTTTTCATTGTACTTTTAACCGTGTGAAGTATTCAGTACTTTAAAAAAAAGTATATGAAAACCATTTTAGCCACTTTTCCATCTAAGTTGCTTTGAAACACCTGTGTCTATATTAATTTTTTTCAGAAAAAGAAATGATGAGTTAGCAAAAAAACAGTATCACCAATATGAAATTGAGAAACACTTTCTCAAGATTTATCAGGATTGAAACACATTATGATGACTGGCTTATTTATAGTTTAAGAAATACAAAATATATGTAAAGAAAGAATTTTTCATGTAGTTTAATGCTTTAAACGAATGGGCTTATTAAACGGAGTTTAATTAATATTTATTATTAAATATTGAGACTCCTGTGTTTATTTAAAAGTTTACATGAACATGGTTTTTACTCTTGTTACAAATAATGGTACTAAAATTCACATATTTCTAAACTTAATAGTAGTCAAAGAATTATTTCCAACTAATGGTAAGAAAGACTACATTTCGGCTAGTATTTTTCCTGTCTTTTTCTGCCTGAATTTCTAATTTTTTTCTACATATTGTGGTTATTCTGACATAGTTTCTAAATTATTTTATTAGACAGATGGCATGTCTAATTTTGCTAATTTTTTAATGTGATGGTGAACCTCTGATTTGAACCAAAAATATGTGTTTAGCCTGAACAGAAGGTCAGAAATCATCACTGACTTAAGTAATAACTTCAGCACCTGAGCCAGACTAGCAGTTTTGTAAAATATATTAAATCTGATCCTAACTCAGTATAAGACAAAGTTCTGTTGACTTCAGCTAGATTTGTATCAGATTTTTGGGATATGCTTTGACCTGGTAATAGTACCGTGCATTAGAGAAGACACCTAAGGAAGATTCAGTTAAAGAGGTTAATACAAATAGAAAAGGTAAATTTTAGATATATTCTAGATGTTAGCACAAAGTTAGATATCAATATTCTCATTCATGTTACGTAGTAGCTTCCTGCTCCTAGAACCCCTCTTAGAATCAGAGTAGGATAAATGCACCTGCTTTAGCATCTAAGGTAAGCCTGAATGTTGACATTAAGGGGAATTTTCCAACAATACACTGACTGAAACTTTTAATGAAGGCCTCATCTAGAACTTAGTAGGCAACCTTGCAAACTAAGGAGCCTGCTAGGCTGGGTACCCTCTGAGTACTCTGAATATTGCTTAAAGAGAAATATCTATAGTCTTTTTCTTGAAAGAAAATGCACCCTCATCCCCCAAACCATACACGCACGAACACAAACACCTAGAAAGTGGAAGAGTAGCAGAACTTCTTACCTTCTGAACAGTATTTTTGTGATTTGAGTCCTGAAAAAAGTAACTGGTTTGACTTTACCCTTCAGACAGAAAAGAACTCAGATATTTTGTCTTACATTTCAATCTTCTCTGCACTACTGTCATTCTGTAGCTTATATTTTTAAAGTGACTGCTGGAAATAGTAGATATGGATCTGAAAGGTAATTTGATTTATTATCACTCATCAACCTTCCCTGTTTCAATAGCAGATAGGTTTGATAATTATTAAATAATGGGTAATATATGCTGGTTTTTAGAGGATGTGATAAGGTTTGAAAAGGGATTTTGGGGCTAGGGTTTTTTTTTTTTTTTTTTTTTTTTTTTTTTTTTTTTTTTTTG